>JABUQX010021059.1:0-14557 GCA_015478945.1 Trachelipus rathkii | reverse complement strand
TCTAAGCATGGTTAAATCCGGCTCGGCGAGAGAGTCAACCGGTGCCAATAGAAAATACTGGTGTCGACAATTGAGTTACTTCAGGTCATCGGTCCTTCTAACAATCGACCCATTACAGACGAAAACTCTAGGATGAACGTTGGAGACCACAAGTGAAAGAGAGAAATCTGAGTGGAAACGTGAGAGGTAAGTAACGAATGTCTGAATGGAGAGAAATGTGAGTTGGCAGAGGCTAGAAAAAGGTGAGTAAAGAGGGGAGACGAGTTTTGTGAGGGATATGGTTGTGGCCACCTGGCCAGGGATGAACCCTAGCCTTGGACAGATATTGCCATACGTCCAGGGTTCCTGCCGGGTCCCGTGAAAGAAATCTAGGGTGGAGTTTCTGAACTGCGAGCGGTTGAGCTTCCACCTAATAGGTATAGAGGGGCTAAGGGGTCTTTGCTTTTCGACTTGTGTCATAATCTTTTACTACTTTTCTTTTTCAATGCATGTCACGCCACCTTACCCCCAGTCTGGGGAAAAAAAAAAAGGATGATGATGAGAGATGAGATTTATTATAAAGATATATATATAATATAAATTAGATATATACTATATATATATTTATATAAGCTAAATTTATATATATATAATTATATATAAAAAAATATTATATATATTATCATAAATAATATTATAAATATATAATATATAATATATATAATATATATATTATATATATATATATATATAATATATAATATATATACTATAAATATATATATATATATATATAATTATCATATATTATAAATATATAATCATTATATAGATATATATATAATATATATATATATATATAATAGTATATATATGATATACTATAGATATAATATATATATATATATGCAAGGCAACTTTTTCCGATCCAACGATATATACTGTATTTGGTGAAGGAGTGCGTCGAGTGACCTGAAGGAGTGATTGGTTGGAAGACACGGTTGCGTTTAAGGGAGTGTAGGATTTTTTATTTCGATCATTTCTTTGCACACACAGCCGTTTTAAAGAAAGAAATGAACAAAGGGAAAAAGATAAAAAAATAAATTGTATTTAGGGTTTTTCGGGATCTTGCAGACAGGCGTATGAACAAGCGTTACATAGGGGGGGAAGCTGCTATGGCAGGTGTTAGTGATAAGGTTTGGTGGGTGTCAGGCTTTCGTGAAAAAAATGAATCAAAACGTATTATGGGTGTTGGTCTTGTTGAGGAGTGAAGGGAGTCGTCTGTCGGTAAGGAATAAGAATTCGTTCATAAGGTGATTGGTTAGTATTAAATAGCGCGAGTGAGAACACAAAGGTGTGCTTGATTGTCTTCTCCTGTTACGCAATTTGTTTTACTGGATGGGTTGATTGACCCCACAGAAAATATAGGTGGGGGGGCAGGCAAATGGTGTTCAGAGTATCGGAATGGCAGATATGGCAGATGGAGTGAGTTGGAGGGTGCCCTACTAAACATTCCGACTTACAACTCATATCCCTATGTGTGGGGGGAGAACGATAGAATGCCCACATCGTAATGTCCCGCGTGTCGTAGACAAGGCGACTAGAGGGACGGGTAGTTTGTGGTTGGCCTGCTCCCACACCACCTTATTATCTTGCTAAAGGAATTGCGAAAAATGCATGCTCGGATGATGGTGTGATCGCCGGAAACCTTCCTTCTAAAATTTTCGGCGAAAATATTGTGAGAATCGATGGGTACCATGGAATCGTCCAGAGGAATGAAATGTTGAGGGAGAGAGGAAGAGAGGTGGATGGATTATTTAGGAAATGGGCAAATTTTTTTTTGCTCATCTGTAATAAAAATTAAAGATTGAGAAGGAAACGTGAAAATGAGTTGTGTGGTGTGAAACGGAATGACCAGGGGGAGAGAAGTTTTGCAGATTTTGATGGAGTGACCTTGTTGGTAAACAGAGATGGTAGACCCTTTGTTTTTTTGTGTGTGAGTCTAGAATCTACAAGGTTAAATTTACGATTGAAAAAAGTGTCAAGGGTACAGTGTGGTTGTGATCGTTATGGTCCATCATGAGGTGGAAAACGTTTAAGAGGATACGGATTTTTGGGATATTATCTGAAATGTGATCTTGTTTTGGATTGGGCGTGACGTAAGCGAGCTTTTAGATGTAGATGTTGGGGACCTGAAAATGGTTTGGAATATGGTGATCAAAAAAAGTGGACTGGCGATACAGGTTGGTTTTGGTGGTGGTCGGCAGAAAAAATGGAGAATGGTAGATGAAGGGATGATTCTTGTTAAAGAGAGTCATGTGTGTAAGTAATTTACTTTCTTTAAAGGCACAAAAAGAATAAGTATCATAAGTAAACTAGAGTTGGTGAGGTAGAGATGGTCAACGTGAAAAGTATGATTGATTTGTGTTGGTTGAGAAGGAGATGTTGAAAAGTATGTATTGGATGTTAAATAAGTGAGGGGTTTTCGGCAATGGGAATTAATCGGATCATTATGTTTGTTTCTATATGCGTAAAGTCAAAGTTAGTGGGGGCTGTGGATGGATAAGAGTGAAGGGTGATACGGAAGAAAAAGGGGTAACAATTATGGAAGTGATAAGTAAGTGAACCTAAGGTAATAAGGATAAGATGTAAGAGCGCTGGGCAAGTAAATTGATCAGGTTGGAAATGTTGAACAAGTTGAAACTGAAACAAATCTGGAAGCAAAATGAAGGAAGCATCTGTTAGCAGTGCAAAAGAAGTATCGCTGGGATGTGCCTAAACGGTATGAAGTAAGGAAGAATGTTACAAGTGAGTGCGGTTGGAATGAAAGGTGATGCAAGCGGTTAAAAGTAAAAAAAAAAGCGTGGTTGAAGTGTACTAAAATCAAAAGAATGGAATGTTTCAACAAAGAAAGATGAATTGGGAATTATAATATAGGACGAAAAAAAAGAGAAATATAGCTACAAGCTGCACACGTAGGAGAGAAAAGGAAGAGGTAAATGAAACAGTGTGGAAAGGAGACAATGAATGGGGGACTACAAGGGAACAGGAAGCCTCTTCTCTGGAAGTGAAGCGCGAAAGTGTTAAGAATTGAAGAATAAACAAAGGGAAACCTGCCTCAGAATAAATGAATAGGATGGCTGTATTTTGTAAGCTTGGATGAACATGTGATGTGAGGGAGTGCGTGGAAAAGAACCAACTCTCTTCGAAACACTGCGATTAATATTTTGCAGTAATGAACGAGGTGAAGTGAAGTGGTGTGGGTTTGAGATGTGCAGAGGAACTAGAGTATTTTGGGGATGAGTTATTAGCAATGGAGGTATGGTACACGTGAGAAAAGTTTAAGAATGGTACGTCTGCAGGTATAGATGAACATATTCGTGAAATAATCAAGAAATGTCTGCATGTATTGTGTTGATGAAATTTGGAATTGTGTATAGCGTGTAGGACGGTATATTCCAAAGGGATTGTGAGGGATGAAGGGCCTGTAAAGTACCTTCTTATATAAGGTAGGGAGATAAGAAAGGGGAAACACTTGTAGAAAATTAAATAAGGGAAATAAATCTTTAAAAGTTTATTGAGTGGAAGATATATGCTGGTATTTGGTCGGAAAGAGTGCGTTCCGTAGTGTACTGAAGGATCTGGAATTGGTGATGAACAAGGTGCGTTAAGGAAGTAGTAGAGATGTGTGGCATTTCAGAATATCATTTAATTGAAAACAATGATTGGATGAAAATGAGGGAGAAAACACAGAATAGAAATTGTATTTTTAGGTTTTAAAGGAATTTGCAACAGGCTATTGATCAGGTAAGTAGTGAATCCTCTATGCAGGTGTTATAAGTTGATTACTTGGTGTTTGGTGGTAGGCCCTTCCTGAATGGAAATAGATAAAGTGAGTATAGGATAGTGAGGCGATGTGTAAAAGAAATAAAATGTTCCAAAGGTAATTGGGTTAGTATTAAATAGCGGAGTGTGGGTTATGTCTTCCTTGGTATTTTCCAATTTTGTTATATTGGAAGGGTTATAAAAGAAAATATGAGGTGGGGGGTGCAGGGAAAATGTGTTAGAATGAGGGAGAATCGGAGATTTGAGTGAGAGTGCCCACCCTATTATACTGTGGATGATTTTGGTTCTTTGGGGCGAACATCTGACAGCAAAGCTCTGGAATATATTGGTAAAAGAGAGACTTGGCAGGGTGTGTAAAAGGTGGGGGTTTTGAGAAAGTAACGTAGAATAGCAGAGTAAGGTTAATGTCTGCGGTAGTGAGGCATCGCCCTCATAGTGTAAGTTATGTTAGGATTGGTGAGGCAGCGGAACAATAGTTGCTCCTGAGTTAATACAAAATATTATGGGTATATGTTGGATGAGAATGGGATGGATAATGCAGAGTGTAAGTAGAAAAGAGTGGTGAAGTTAGCAGGAAGGTGGCTGGTTGCAAATTAAATTCTCGTTGGTGAATGTACAATCATGGACTTATAGTCTGGAGGTGCGCTAGGGGGTTTTGCATGAGGCGTATGTTGCTGTAATGTGTCATTGTCATACGTAGTGAGACTATGGAGTCTGGAATAAGAAGTATAGGATCTAGTATAAGTCAATGTGTTCACAATCGAAATCTTCAGGTGGCGTGCTAGGTGTAGAAGAATTGATAAAATGAGAATGAACGTATTAGAGGAGTTGTGTGGTGTGAGAAAGGGGTAAACGGAGCAATAGAATGAAAAAAGTATGTTGAGATGTGGTCACTGTGAGGAATGAAAATTTTTTGAAATTAGTCAGTTGGTTTAAGCGGCATGTAGTGGTTGGTAGTGTGTTGGGAAACCGAACCCGCTGGGAGACCGGAGAAAAAGTGGATTGAGTGTAAATGAATGCTGCAAGGCAGAGAAATGTGAGTTTTGGCAGAGGCGAGGAAGAAAGGTGCATGATAGGACAGAATGGCGGGTTTGTGATGGGGGATTATGGTGTGGCCCACCTGGCCAGGATGAACCTACAACTGACGATTTTACCATATGAGGATGATCCGTCGCGGGTCAAATGAGGCTCTAGGGGATTTCCTGACTGCGTACGATTCTTAACTAATTATATGTACTTAACGTTTATTCATTGTTTAGTTTTCCCGAACTTTTGTCATATCTTCCATCACTGCTTTTCTTTTTCCGATGCACATGTACCAACCTTCCCCAGTCTGGGAGAATGATGATATGAATGATAGGGATATATATATATATATAATATATATATATAATATATATAAATATACTATATAATATAATAGTATATATATATAATATAATAAATATATATAATATATATATATATAATCATATATTAATATATATATATAATATATAAATTATTATATATATATATAAATTATAATATAATAATATAATATATATAAGATATCAATATATTTTTTTTTTTTTTTTGAGTATTGTCACAGAATCCAACCCAGCTCACATAAGCGGCCACACGGGTTGAAAAAAATCAACACCATGGGTCCTGGAATACAGATTCAATAACGTCAAAAGATTAAATCAGAGATACGAATATCACTGTACTAAAATAACAGAAACCTAAACCAAAGTGTATCCTGCAGTTATATCCTAGTATACATAAACAAAATCAAAATATTTGGAAAATATTCCACTCTTAGAAACAAGAAAATCAGCATTACTACTCAAAGTGGAAGAGTTCGTAAAAGATAGGTAATTTTGAAAGGTGTTTGGATCGTAAAGTGAAAATAACGCGGCGAATGAGAGTCAGCTGGAACCATCAATGAAGAAGGCGAATCAATTCGCGGGGTAATACTTCGCAAAATGCAAATGCGGAGGGGGGGTCCGTAAAATAATGACTGATTGGATTATTAGGATGGGGCAATACGGAGCTGCAAGATACCGGGTAAGCGTTTTCCGTCGGTGGAAATGACCACTCCCCGATACGCCATATATTCTAAGTTCGCTCCCTTTGATCAGTCGCCAGGCCTTTTTCCCAATAAGACGAAACCTGTCGGAAGGTCAGGATAGTATATCGGTTGATGAGGACTGTTCTAGCAATTACCTTTAGAAGAAGTTAATCGATCTGAAGAGCGCTTTTGGATCTCTCGAAAATTGCAGAAAAACCTTAATTTCTTGGGAGGTCAACATAAAAATAATTTCATTTGGTTATTTCGAAAGTGAAGGAAAAACAAATATGAGAGCAAAAATTGATTTTTCAGCTCTTGATGCCTTTACCAATGAAATTTTAAAATCAGATTATGACTATGTAAATTCTGCTTTAAAAATGATTCAATCATTGGATGATAAAAATAAGGTTGGTTCATGTGATATTGAAGAAGATCGCAGTGATTCAGATTCCGATCGAACATATTTATCAAAGTTAGAACTCTCTCTAGATTCTTTTATTGAAGGTGATCAATGTAATTTGATAAAATCTCCCCATTACAATGGTATTATGATTGCAGAAAAGGCTGAGACTACCACAAGCATGTCAGATGCTCAACAACGTAGTTACGGTTTGAAGAATTCAGATGACATGGAAGATTTCGGAGAACTCCGATTTTCCAGATTTAAGAGTAAAAACATGAATGAAACTGCAACATTCATTGAACCTATTATTCCAGAAGTAACAGATATACTGAATCTTAGCTACTCCTGTTTTGTATTTGACTGGGATTCCATGCCACCAGATTATTCCTTTAGTCCTAGAAAATCTGCAAAACGAGAATTATTTGATACGTCTTCAGAGAATACCACAAATTTTGAAGGAAACGTGTCATTTCAAGAGAGTGACAAATATTTTGACGAGGTAAATATGTCCGAAAAATCTCTTTCTTTGTTTGACCTCTCAAGTGAATCTGAATTTGAATTAAAGAGAGAGAATTTCTTGTCTTCCTCTCCCAGAAAAGGTAAAGAAATGGAAAAAGATGTTTCAAAACTTGACATTTTGAATATTTCTGATATTTCATTGGAGAATAGATTAAATGATAAAGATTTAAATATGGAAATTGATAATAAAACAGAAATAGATTCTCCATCAATAAAAGAGGAAGTTTTCGTTGAAAAGAGTAAATGTAAAAACTCAAAGTTTCAAACCGAGACAAAATCTTTAGGAAAGAGAAAATATAAATCTACAAGTAGGTCTGAGGAACGTAAAGATCCTGAAACTGATCAAAAAGTAAATGAAGTATCCAATAATATACGAACTGGTGAAGGAGCATCAAAAGAGAAAAAAAGAAAAGTGAATCACACCACTGCTTCATCAATTGTAAAATATTATCTTAGGAGTTTTGCTAAATCTTCATTAGAGAACAAAGAAAATGTATCTAACACTATTTCCAGATCAATTTACCCTGCAAGACGTAGTAAAGCATTAGCTTTAGCAAATTTATCTCTAAGAAAAGCAGATAATATTGCCAAAAGGAAAATTACATCTAGGAAAAAGATCAAAAGGGCTCAAGAAAAAGAGGAGGACGATTCAAAAATAAAGGTTCCTAAAGGTCAAAACATTTGTGGTAAATCTGTTATAAAACCTGAGCTGGTTATTACGCGAAAAAGAAAAAGAAATAATAATAATAATAATAATAATAATAATAATAATAATAATAATAATAATAATAATAATAATAATAATAATAATAATAATAATAATAATAATAATAATAATAATAATAATTTAATATCACATTCACAATTAAAGTTACGAAAATGGTCACCGAGATATTCTAAAGAGGAAAAAATTGAAATTGAAAAAAGTGATGTTGATTCAGATCCATTTTGCCCATCAATAAAAACTCGAAATTGTAAAAGAAAAAGTTTTGAACAAAGAAAAGAACAAGAAAAGAGTCAACCTGTTCCAAAAAAGAGACGAACAAAGAGACTTTCTAATACAGAAACATATTCCAATGTCCTTTCATTCGAGAAGGACTCTCAAATTCCCCTGTTAGGAGGAAGACGCCTCAGGTCCCACTTCAAGCTTAAAGGACATCCTTCCGCAACAACATAAACAATATAAAGCTTTTAGATTATATATTTATGTAAAATGCTTATAAATTACCATTGTATATAACTAATATATAAATAAAAACTTTATATTAATGTACTTTGTCTTGTTTGTGCTTTAAAATTTCTGTGAGTGAAAATTCTTAGTGAATATTATGATCATTAATTTACAATAATATATTGTTTAAAAGACGTTGTTCTATTTTATTCCCTTTATTTAACATTTGAAAAGAAATATATTATTCATTTTCTGTTCGTTTGATTTTGGTGCCAATTTCTTCCAATTTGAAAATCTTTTCAATCCAATTTTCAAAAAGAATCTGAAAAGATTCACCAAAAGGAAACACTTTATTTAACATTTTAATTGATTAAATTACCCACCAAAATATGCATAGATACGTTCAATATTTAAATCACAAATGGTTATGTCTATTTACACGTATACGGAATATATATATATATATATATATATATATTATATATTATATATAGTATAGTATACTATATATATATATTATATATATATATATAATATATATTATATATATATATATAAAAAAATACTATATATATAATATATATATATATATATATATATATATATATATATATAAATATATATAATATATATATATATATATATATATATACTATTGTATATATTTTATATATATATTATATATAGATATATATATTGTATATATATATTATATATATAATAATATATATATATATATATATACTATTATACTATATATATAATTATAGTATATATATATATATATTATATATATTAAAATTAAATATATTTATTATATATATATTATATATATATAGTATATATATATATATATATATATATATATATATATATATATATATATAATATAAATATATATATATATATATTATATATAATATATATATATATATATATATATATTATATTATATATATATATATATTAATATAATATATATATTATAATATATATATGTCTAAATATATAGTAATATTTAGGTTATTTCAATGCCATAGATAAAAGCTTTTTTAGAAGTTATTAAAATGTTATATAATTTTATATATGTATCCCAAAATATATTTATTTATATTCCATTTTCTTATTATAATATATTCTTAAGAGAATGTGGTCAACACAAGTAAATTTTAATGAAAATAAAGATTTCTAAAATTGAAAATGAAAGTTTATTTATTTAACTATAAAAAAGTTAATAATTGTTTGTCAAAAATATGAAATAACCAAGAGAGAGAGAGACGAGAGAGGAGAGACGAGAGAGAGAGAGAGAGAGAGAGAGAGAGAGGAGAGATTCGCGAAAATATGATTTCCTACTCCTACATATTTTGGAAGAAAGCGGTCTTCACCACAGGTTTCTTTTTATAATTTCATTTCTTATTATTTTTAATGGTCTTAGCCTAATTTTTATCATGGATGAATGTATGTATGTATGTATGTATGTATGTATGTATGTATGTATGTATGTATGTATGTATGTATGTATGGTATTGTATGTATGTATGTATGTATGTATGTATGTATGTATGTATGTATGTATGCTACAGCCAAGTCTGGTTCGTCATTATCATTACATTGTTTCAAAGCCAAAGATAAGAGAAAGGAGGAGTAATTCTGTCGATTAGATTAAATCATTTAAGTCATAAAATTAAAGGTAAAAAAAAGTGTTTAAACAAAGATAAAATGAAGTAAAATCGATTCATTAAATCCCTTTTTTCTCTTCCAATACTACGAGTGAAGAATGAGCTTCGCTTAAACATTTTATTAATTAAAATTTGATTTCTAGTTCATAAACACAGTATGGTATCCTCCCACAATCCATTCGAATATAGAGAAATTTCAAAACAATCATTTGTGTCATACAAGCAATTAATTCAAATCTTATCCATTCCCAGCTTCTTTTCTAGTGTATATTATATATATTTATTAAATACAAATTACAATATACTTATATTTATAATATAATATTACATATTATTTATATACTATTAATATATATATATATATATATATATACTATATATATATTACTATATATCTTGAATATTAAAGATTAATATAAAAGATACGTGCCCCATCTTAAAGGTACTAGACCCTACCAAACATAAACTCATGAATCACTATGCATACAAAACATTCCTAATTTTAACTTACAAAAAGGGGAATATACATTATCCCACGAATTATTATCATTATTACTATTATTATTATTATTATTACTATTTCATTTTACTATTATGATTATTATTATTTACATCTTTGATTCGCGTCATAGTTTGTGTATTATTTTACATCTTTGGGCTCTCAGTCCTCCGTATCTCCGGCATCCTTGCTCTATCCGGAAGGACTGCATATATATATATTATATAGCCAATATATTTCCTATATACTATTTATATATACTATATATATTATTAGATATATTTATAGTATATATAGAATAGATATATAGTATATATATAATATATATAATAGTAGTATATACTATATATATATATATATAATTATATATATATATATATATGATATATATACATAACTATACTATAGATATATATTATATAATATTATAATATATATTATATTATATATATATATATATATTATATATCAAAATATTCTAATGTATCTATATATTCTAATAGTATATATTATATATATAATTTTCTATATACTTATACTCTGTGTTTGCAGGTTTATTTGAATTATTTAAATAGTTTTTCTGTTTTTAACTACAGTCTGTTAACAATTGTTAAATTTAATTACTGTGATAATTTAAATTAATTAAGTACCAGAGTCTTTGCCTAACGTTAGGACTACTTTATGATTTTTTATATAGCCTTAGCCTAGGGCCTAGGCTATACTATATTTATGATTTTCTTTTGTTTTAAATATAATTTCTTTCTGGGCTTTAGTGATATTAGGTAAAACGTGTATTCGGCTAAAATTAATTGGTACAAGCTAGACTACTGTTGGGCCTACCTTATAATTTTTACTAATCTTTTCAAACGATTACTTTGATAATGTACGCTTGTTAAAAATTTTAAACTTGTTTTTAAAGATATTAGTTTATTTTTTTAGGCTTTAGCGATATTTTAAACGTAGTGTAAATGTAGGCTATCAAGGTTAGTAAAGTTGAAATTTAAAGTATGATGCTCAGTGTGATAACTTGTGGGACTGTGAGAGGTGAATATGTGAATAACTGCCCTGTCTGTGTTGTGAATGCAGAGAATGTGTCTAAGGAAGAAGATTGCAAGACTTGAGTGAAAGTATGACTTGATATCTGGAACAAGAAGTGATTTTGAGTTGAGAAAGGAGGGAAGTGTCAAGCAAAAAGTTAGTAGGGATGTCGAGGTTGAAGGAGGGGACGGAATATACCGCGTAGACAGGAATAGTGCATTTCACCTAGGCAGCGCGACCTCGAGGGGAAAGGGAAAAGCAGTTGAAAATAGGTCTGCCAGATGAATATAGAGTTGTAGGAATTAGTAAATAATAGGTAGGTAACCTTTCCTCCATCTCAACCGCCTCATCAGCCTGTGACCTGCAGTAACAGGTTCGATTGTCTTCCAGATGGGCAGGGATCAGAGGCAGTGCCAATGGTAAATGTTCGGAGTTTTCTAAAGCGAAAGTACGTGATACCATTTGCTAATTTGGAGACTCTTATGATACGATACCTAGATAGGACTTTTTAAAAGAATAGAAAAAGAATCAATTGAAGAGTATGTTATCCAGGTGCCAGAGTGAGTGATATCGTGGATTAGATAGATAGAGAGATTGACTCTACAAATAACGTTGATTCAGATGTGATTGTGGCATTGTGCCCGCGTACCAAATGATATAGACATAGAAGAATCAGAATAAATAATAGCAGATTATAGAGGATGATTCAGAAGATGAAAAGCTAGTGTAAGAAGGTGCATGATTTCTGGATTTTACCTAGGTGTAGGTGCAGGTCCAGGAAATGGGGAGTAGGGCTTAGGTGTAAATGAAAGGGTTAGGAATTTTGATTTTCAGAAAATATTTTTAAGGGTTTTTTTTTTTTGGGGAAAAAGTTTTTTTTTTTTGTGGAGAGGACAGTTTCTGGATAAAACGATCTTTTTTGCAGCAGCATGGGAGTTCACTGACGTCGTAAAGGTGTTGGGCTTTTCAGCACCTAGTTGGAGACTTGTTTAGCAAAAAAACTAGGTAAAGTTTGAGGGGTGATGGGGCTAAATCTGGATTTGAAAATAGCAATGGTAACGCTAATAGTGGTGATATAAATAAAACCTGTAGTGTTACGGGTTCCAAATAAGGATGATAGCCAAAAACAATAGCAGCCATTTCAGAATCATCAATTGCTTTTAGCACAAATTCCCATCGGATTTAGATTCAATAAAAAAATGAGCTCATTAGTTATCACCATAAATGAGAATCTTACATTATTTGTTATAACTGAGCATGGTTAATGAAGAATTACTATGGAGACTCCTTTCTGGAATATTGAAAATAGACGGATATTCACTTTATTATGACCAGCGTAGAGGAAAGAGGTGGGGTGTGGCGCTTTCATATTAAAAAGCAACTATTCAACTGTATTAATGACGGACTTTAAAAACTATCATGATATTGAATCTGGTTAGGGGGTTAGAATATCCTTATGTGCAATAAGAATCATATAAGAATGGAGGGCATTTTATAGACCTTCCTAAAGTCAAGAATTAGATGCGGAAATTGTTGAAAGAAATTTTGAGACAGCATTGCCACAGTAAAGAAAAAGGTATCGTCCTAATGGGTGATTTTAATTTTCTGGCATTCAATGCGGATTCCTGTCTAATACAGACCATGAGTAGTTCAGTCATATTTATAAATTGTATATACATAGAAACTTGTTTTGGCAGCAGATGCGTCCATGAACCCACAAAGAACACGTCAAGCACTATTAGACTTAATATTAACTAACGATGAAAGTATGGTGGGTGAGGTTAGAGTTGAGGAGAATTTAGACTTAGTGAAAATATAATATTAATTAGATTTAATTAGCAAATCTGCAAAACCATTATGCAAGTTAATAAAGAAAGATCTTAGATTTTCCGCACAATGGCAATTTTTACCCAATTACGAGACATGCTTAGTATAACTGGAACTGGGATAAAAGAGTTTAAAGGACCCAAACTGTTTTTATCATGTGGAAACGTTTTAAGCAAATTTTAATAATGAATGTTTAGTCAGTATGTTTAAAAAAAACCATTAGGGTGGCGAAGGAAAAACCTGTTTGGTGGAATTAGAGAGATAAGAGATTAAATTAATGAAAAGCGTATAGATGTTTTAAGATATTCAAGGGTAGTAATAGGGAAGATGATTTAGAGAATTATAGGAAAAATAGGAATTGAAACTTAACCAGTCAATAAAGAAAGAAATTAGAGAAAGCTAAATTACTTTGTATATGAATAGTAATAAAACCTGAAGAAGTTTTTTAGCCTTTTATAAATTTAAAAGTAAGATAGGACAATTGGTCCAATTGAAATTGATGATAATATAAAAAGTTGAGCTCTGTTAAGAAATGATCAACAATGTCACTGCTTATTTTGCCTTCGGTCTGTACAATGAAAGATTAGATAATAGTTGGAGGCTAATAGTTCTTGTATGCATGTAACAAATAGACTTACAGAAATTTGAATTTGACGTAAAAGATATTAAACGTTTTTAGACCATATTGATCCAGGTAGAGCTGCAGGGCCTGATGGATATATAGGGTAGGAATTCTGAAAGAGGGTAGCTTCATCGCATTTGCAAAGGCACTGTTTTCAATTTTTTAAGCGATCATAACATTTGGTGAGGTACCAGCATGCTTGGCAAAACAGCATCTATGTTGTGCCTATTTACAAGAGGAAGGTAGTAAGGAAGATTGGGAAATATATAGGCCAGGTAGCCTCTAACATCTCTGCGTAGTAAGAGGTTCTGGAAAAGTTAGCTGAAAGCTGTCAGTAATAGAGAACACTATTAGAAGATAACAAGGTAATTGTATGACTCCCAGCACCGTTTCAGAAAGGGTAGGTTCTTGTCAGACAAACCTCTTTAGAATTTATGGAATACGATTACTGAACGTGCACTGCGGAGGAAAATCACAGATAGATGATTGTAGGATATGTTAGTACTTAAGTAATAGCTCTTTGTTAAGGTTCCCCACTCTAAGGATCTGATGAAGAAAGTTACTCGCAATGTTTATGGATATAGGTGCGCCAAGTGGATACCTGGCAATGGTTGTATTATAAGAGGTGGGTGCGAAATAGAATACACAGGTGCTACAACAAATCTAAATGGCAATAATCATCATGGGAAATATATAGAAGTAAGTGGCTTGTCTCCATCTATGGGTTCAGTGCTGAATAACACTATGGTCGTCCTCATATGATATATACTAGCTCATCATCCTAACCTCCTAATATATACTACTACCTACTTCTCCTATCTTAGTATATAACTGGTCAGCATATTATTGATATTAAATCACTGGCTACACACTCCACCATCCTTAATATATATTTTATAAGTATATATTAACTCTTCTCCT
>JABUQX010021058.1:72500-75000 GCA_015478945.1 Trachelipus rathkii | reverse complement strand
AAGCAAGATAAAAACAAAAACAAAACTGGACTCTATAATTTTAGCGTATTTTCACAATTTCACACAATCAATAATAATAATTAATAATAATAATAATAATAATAATAATAATAATAATAATAATAATAATAATAATAATAATAATAATAATAATAATAATAATAATAATAATAATAATAATAATAATAATAATAATAATAATAATAAAATGTTTAATGAGGTAAAAACAGCTGGAATATGAGGAGGAACTGATGAATGAAAGAAGAAGGCTAAAAATGATATAATAGCAATATAAAACATTTTATACATAAATTCATAGCAAGCATAAAAACATTTTTTTATATCTCTTTATAACGACTCGTATGACACTGCATAAGACCAATATCTGTTTTTGTATCAAGTTGAAGACGGAATTTCGGCTACTATTGCACATACTTCATTTTTACCCTTAAAGTCTATGAGTGAAACCTAATACATTTCTAATAGACTCTATACGCATTTATACTTTAATACACTATATGCAAGCAGGAATACATACAATTTAACATGTAGTATGTACACTATATATGTATATAATTACGCATTCATACTGTCATACATTTGAATTTATGCGTGATACAGGAGAAACACATACAATTTATCACTGTATGTACGCTACATATATACATACTAAAGCATTCATAGTCCATTCTGTCTACACATCTGCATGATAGAGATAACCCATGCAAGTAACATTATTGGCCGCTACATATGTATTAGCGATGCCATTAATGTACATGTATGACGTAATAGCTATATATAGTGAATTCGAGTTCATACTGTTATGCACATATGAATGTGATTAGGGAGGAATTACAAGCCACATGTAACATGCATGTACAATATTATAATATTATATAATATATATATATATATATAATATATATAAAAAATGATGATATACTTTTTTAGAAAGACTTTCTTATATTGATAGTAGATTGATAAGGATTTTAAATTGTATATATATGTCTGCTCAATGACAGCGTACTTTTTTCCTTCTTTCTTTTTTAAAAACAAACGTTGCCTTACACTCTCACATTCTCATTGGATTGTATAAAAAACTCCATCGCTTTAAGCCAACACAAAAATAAACATTTTCCAGTTTCCACTAAAAGTATTTCTCTCTCTCTCTTCTCTCTTCTCTTCTTTCTCTCTCTCTCATCTCTTCTTCTCATCTCTCTCCCTCTCTCTTCCTCCTCTCTCTCATCATCTCTCTCTCTCTTTCTCTCTCCTCTCTCTCTCTCCCTCTCTACTCTCTCTCTTCTCTTCTCTTCTCTCTCTGATTCATCTTCTTCCCTTCGGTTTCTACCCTCTCTCTCTCCTCTCTCTCTACTCTCTCTCTCTCTCTCTCTGCTGATTGTGGCACGTTAGCTGCGCTGTGGAACAGAGAGGTGTTAAAAGGGGCTTTTGTTTAAATAAAAAATTACCTTTAAAAAATAGGGGAAGTATTTGACTTAGAGGCGGGCGAGAGTAGGAAGGGATTCGAGAGAACCAAGAAAATTTGGTCATTTTAAAAAAACCATGCAAGGAAAGTACTTAACTGTCCTTTCCAAAGCTCATCGCTTATCGTTTTATTAGCCTTGGGGTTGGGAAAGGGAAAGGGCTTGCCCCTTGATATTCCTGAATTAATTGGAACTCCTTCTTGATTCGATATCTCTGGGATTTACCATGCAATCTGGTATTCAAGTACATCGAGGTTAGTTTAGGCTATTCAGGGGTGAATATTAATTTTCCTCTAAAACCACCTGAATTGGTTTACGCGCTCCCAAACGACAGGGGGGTTTTTTAATCCGGGTTATTTGGAAAGAGCGGCGCGTCAGTGTTTTACGACTTGAGCTAAGGAGGAACAAATAATGGGAACGCTCGAGAAAGCTAATCCTTCGTTCTTATGGACTGAAAGGATATATTCTATCAACTATATTATAATATAATGCACTCAGACAGAATGTAAATGTGTGAATTGGACTATAAAACGTAACTATGTTACGAGGAGTAATTTGGCCCGAGGCTCGATAAATATGTATCTTGGATATAGATCCAACTTTGGAATTTTATGAATCCAGTTCTCTTATTTTAGATTTTCCAAATAATATGTTTCCAACGGATTTTATCGATTTCGAATCCGAATCCGATTTGAAAATAATTTTTGGGATTTCCCGGATCGTGAGGGGGTTTTAGACTATATTTATTGATTTCCGGAAACGGATCGGTTCCTGACACTATTGGGGATTTTTTAATCCGGTTCGGCCTTAACAATATTTCAAAATTTCGACTTCGGTTAGACTTTTTGGATATCCGGATTGGTATTTCCAAAACTATTCTCGGATTTCAATCAGATTGCGGCATTCGTTTATTGTTTTTCGCGCATACGATATATCTGCCAGTTTTCAAATCTATTTTGGATTTCCCGCCGGATCCGAATTCGGTTTAAGAAGAAGATGTTTTGTTTCTTTATTCCGTT
>JABUQX010021058.1:30000-67500 GCA_015478945.1 Trachelipus rathkii | reverse complement strand
CAAAGCACAAAGAAGAGGATAAAAAGGAAAAAAAAATTATTAACACTTTAATAGGATGAAATTAAAATGTGGGAAGATTCTATAAGTTCCAACTATTCTAAGTGTTCCTCTTCAGACCGGCCAACAAAATAAAAGAGAAGAGGACATAAAGATCAGTGTCGAAACGTCACGCCTTGGTCTCCCCTTCCCCCTTTTAATATTTTCTAAAAAGTGTTTAATAAAATTTTAGTTAAATTTTATTTCCTTATTTACCTTTTTTCCTCTATTATTGTTTTGTAATGTTTTTTTTTGTTTTTTTTTGTTTCGATCTAAGTTCGAGTGCGTGAAGGTTTTGGTGGTGATCGTGAATAATTTAAATATTATATAATATATATATATATATAGTGTTATATAATTATATGATATATATATATATATAGATATAATTTTATATATATATATTATATATATACTATATTTGTTATAGATAATATATATATAACTTGATCTTAAAGTGTTGTTATTCCCTTGTCATATGTGAGGTTAACACGGAGGGACTACAGGAATCGAACTTTAAGGCCGGCTATCCGAAGCCCTGTCGCCACCACGTTTTCGCAGGCGAGTTTTAATTCTGTTGCCCAGGAAGATAAAAACTCGGAAATTGCTATGCGGAGGTTTTGAACCAGAATCTCTGATGAGATCGGCGAGTGTCAAGCCTCCTACGCCACGAGGCGATCATATATATATATATAGATATATTATATATATTATATATATTGTGGCGTCTGTATATATATATACTATTATATATATATATTAATATATATATATATATAATATATATATATATATATGTAGTATATATTTATATTATATTAATATATATATAATAGATATTAGTATATATAGATAATATATATATATATATAATATATATATATATATAGTATATAGTATATATATATATATATATCTATATATATATATGTATATATAGTATATATTTAATATATATATATATATATATGTGTATTATTAGTATATATATATTAATATATATATAAATACTATATATATATATATTATATTATAATATATATATATATAATTATATATATATATCTATTATAATATATATAATATAGGTAGTTGTGTATATATATATATATATATATATATATATATATATTAATATATATATATAATGATATATATATATATATAGGACTATATTTATATAATAATTTATATATAATATATATATATTATGATATATATATATATATTATATATATAAAATATAATTATATATATAGGGTATTTAGTATGGGTGGATATTGTTATTTAATATAGGTCTATATATATATATATATTATATATATATATATATATATATATATAGTTATATATATAGTTATGTGGTGGATATATATATATATATATATATAGTGTATATATTACTATATATATATACTATAGTATATATAGAAGCTGACACAACGTAGAGTCACAAATATGTATTATATATGTGTGTGTGTGTTGCTAGATACATAAACAAATAAAATAAATTTCAAATAATCCACTTATCTTTTAAAGTATAAAGATAAAACAGTCCATTTTCAATTTTTTTTTCAATAATTTTAAAAAGTCTAATAAAACATTATTTTAGATTATTTAAATATGTAATATTAAAATACATTTCTAAATTATTATTTGTAATATATTATTTAGAAATATTCATCTTTTAAAATTATTGTTTATAAATATGTAAGATTTCTAAATTATTAATTTTAAATATATTACAATTCTGAAATATTATTTATAAATTTTTAATGCACAGAAATAAAAATATGTCAAAGATCACAA
This sequence comes from Trachelipus rathkii, assembly GCA_015478945.1. Lineage (NCBI taxonomy): Eukaryota > Metazoa > Arthropoda > Malacostraca > Isopoda > Trachelipodidae > Trachelipus > Trachelipus rathkii. Next base: position 65,655 of record JABUQX010021058.1, on the reverse strand, counting down.
TTTTTTCAATCAAAAGCCCATTAATGAATTGTTATATCAAAGGAAATCGCAAAATATGTTTTATTATGATATTAATTTTAAAAAAGAATTTTAATTTTTAAATTATAGTTTAATCTTATAATTTAAATTATTAAATAACTGGTAAAGGAAGGAACTATCGAAATATACCGAGTTCAAAATATCGATCCGAGGTCCTATGAATTAATTTTTATCAAACTACTTCATATGACATACTTTTATTGAAACTGGATGATATGAATTTGTTTACATCAAAGTCGATGTAATGTAATAAGACAAGTTATGTCTAATTACCCATAAGAAATTTTAATTTATTTTCTTTTTAATGTCTTACAATCATTTTTTCAATAATATTGAAAAAAGTATAAATTAATAACTATATATAATACCATATTAATATATTTTTTCAAGTTTCCTTTATATAAAGTTAATTTTATTAACCATGAAAATGACTACCGAATGCTATTTTGTTTTTTTCAGCAAGGTCAAAATTGGTGGTCAACTGATATCAAGACCAATACAGTATTATATATATATATATATATTTAATATTATATATGATATATATATATATATCATATATATATATTATTATATCATTATTATATATATATTATTATTATATATATATATATATATATTATATAAGAAATTTTCAATTTCTTATGAAAGCTAGAATACTTAGTCCATCATCATTAAAAATATAGTAGTATTTTACAAAATTATTTAATAAAATATCTATTTTATTTGCTAATGTGCAATTTTCAAGTTTATTTATTTATATATATAATGTATTTATTTATATTTATTAAATTTTTAAATTTTTTATATATATAATATAGGTATATAATAATATATATATAGTGTTGTTATATAGTATATATATACATATACTATGATTATACTATATATATATATATATGGGGGTGGTATATATATATAATATATATATATATATATGTTATATATATATATAATATATTTATATATATCTACCTATAGATAATATATATAATATTATTATATATAGTATTATATATATTAATATAATATATATATATAATATTATATATATATTTAATATATAATATATAATATATATTATATATATATGTGGTAGTATGTTATATAATATATATATATATATTAATATATATATTATACATATATATATTATATATATAAGTGTATGTGTTGTATATATAGATTTTATTATATATGGTAACATTTACAAATTATTATTATTATATATAGTATATATAATATATATATATATAATTAAATATATAGTATATATATATATATATTAAATATATATATATATATATATATGTATATATATATATATTATATATATATATATATAATTTGCTGTTTATATATCCAATTTATGAGAAATATAATTTTATAGTATATAAATATAAATTATATTTATATATAATATATATATATTTATATTATATGATATATATATATTATATAGTATATATAACGTAATATTTCTGAATTATTACAAATAATTTTTGGTAAAATTTCTTAGGAATATTTGTAATTTTCTAGATATAATATTTTTCACTATTTTATTTTAATTTTTTTTTAAGTTGTCTAAAGTTTTTAAAGTGAATTTTAAAAACCTTTATAGTACTTTAATATTGTTAACAAATTTGATATCAGAAATAATTTCCAAACATAACCTTTATTTTTCTGTTTGGATAGAAAAAAGAACATTCAATTGAATCTACTAGACTTAATTAGTATAGTATTAATATCAATTTTAGTCTCTTTAGTCCTTTTTATGGAGTTAGAATAATGTTATCTATAATCTGAAAAGAATAATAATAAAATAATAAATAATAATAATATAAATAATACATTAATAAATAATAATAATAATAATAATAATAATAATAATAATAATAATAATAATAATAATAAGAAGGATGTTAATATAGTAATAATAATACATAATAATACATAATAATAATGAATAAATAATAATAATAATAATAATATAATACATAAATAATAATAAAAACAATATAATAATAATAATAATAATAATAAAAACAATAAATATAATAATTAACACAAATAATAAAATGATAAGATATTAGAATAAATATAGATAATTAATTTTAAGAATAGAATAATCATATAATATATAATAATAATATAATATATAATGAATAATAATAATATATAATAAGTAATATATATATATATAATAATTCATGATATAATCATAATAATTGTAATAATACAATAATAAGTAATAATAATAATAATAAATAATAATTAAATAACTAATATATAGATAATATAATAATAATAATAATATAATAAAATAATAATATATATAATAATAATTATAATAATAATAATTAATAATAATAATAATAATAATAATAATAATAATAATAATAATAATAATAATAATAATAATAATAATAATAATAATAATAATAATAATAATAATAATAATAATATAATATAATAATTATAATAATAGTAATAATAATAATAAAGTTTTGGTATTAATTTTATTATTCGACTTATGTATATCAGGTAGGTTAGAAAAGTGACATTAATACTACTGTTAATATTAGTACATTATTAGTATTAATTTTAGTATCCATTGTAACAATTTTTTCATATTGAATAAACACTTTATAATAAAAAAATAGGAAATGTAAATTCTAGAAATAAAAAAGTTAGAAAATCCAAATTAACGTTTTTATAAAGTCAAGTTCAAAAGTTTTTGCAAGTTAAACCTTAATTATGAATTCAAGTTTTAATTCTTTGTCCAATCAAGTTAAAGTCTTTTGTAAAGTCAAAATAGAAACCTTTGTTACATCAAAGTCAAGTTGAAAGTGTACGAGAAACAAAAGACAAACACAACACACTATGACTGCGTTTCTTGAAATAAAAGAAAAGAAAATTTAAACATTTCTTGATACTTTAATAATAATAATAATAATAATAATAATAATATAAGTAATAATAATAACTAATAATAATAAATAAATATGAATATATGTAATAATAATAATAATAATAATAATAATAATAATAATAATAATAATAATAATAATAATAATAATAATAATAATAATAATAATAATAATAATAATAATAATAATTAAATAATAATAATAATCAATGAATCATAATAGATCAATACTAATAGTGTTGTAGTATGTGTAAAAATGAAGCATGTTTTCAAGGTAATAAGAAATATTAAAATTAATAAAATGAAAATAATAATAATATGAATTAAAAAATAAATAAGTTTTAGTTTAAAGAGGGATAATATAATAATAATAATAATAATAATAATAAATAATAAAATATTATATTATTAATAATAAATATGTAAAATATTAATAATAATAGATAATATCATAAAATAATAATAAATAGATAATAATAATAATAATAATAATAATAATAATAATAATAGATATAAGAATTAATAATAATATAATAATAATTATAAATTAATAATAAAAGTAATAACTCAATAACAACAATAAAATAAATTAAAAGAACAAATACATAACAATACAACAAACAATAACATAACAATAACAATAATAATAAATTAATAATATAATATATGATAATAAATAATATAATAATAATATAATATCTTGTTGAATAATAATAATTAATAATAATAATAATAATAATAATAATAATTAATTTTTTAGACCAAAAAATACGCATACAAATTAATTATTACTCCAAAATCAAAGAGGAAAGGATATTGTTTGAATTTTCTATTGAAAATACTAGAGTACAACAACCTTATATTAAACTCTCCATTTGCAACTTAATAGCTATATCATAGTTTAGCGGCGTATTTAAGAGATACTAAGAGGAAACAAGTCGAAAAAATAATTAAGATACACTAAATAATTATACGAAATACAACTCTAAAATGTGCCTATGTTTCGCGCTCTCTGCGAGTCATCAATATTATGTATATTTAAGAAAATGGTTTGCAATGCTAGAGTGGTTTGGCTTCTGCTCTTTGAAATTATATGACTGTAATTCACAATAAACTCCACTACGTCCGATACGAGTATCGGCTTGCGCATCATGCTCTAGTGCAAAAATACGGCCTTTATAAGCGCCGAGGAGGTTTTGCCCTGCTTGAAATAATGCGTCTATGCCAGGTGGTTTTTTTTTCTTGTTTGAAATATAGTTTAGAAATATAGTTTATAAACTAGGTGGCTTGATCTTTGAAATATGGCTTATAAGCCAGGTAGTTTGATCCTGTTTTAAATATGGCTTATAAACTAGGTGATTTGGTCGTTTGAAATATGGCTTAAATGCCAGGTAGTTTGGTCCTATTTGAAATATGGCTTATGGCTTAAACATGGTTTGGTTCTGCTTGAAATATAATTTATATGCCAAGTGATGGTATGGCCCAGTTTTAAATATGTCTTATAAATCAAATGATTTGGCCCTGTTTTATATGGTTTATAAGCCATATTTAAAACAGCACCAAACCACCTCCATTCAATTTCAAACGCTAGACTAAATGTTGCTAAAAACAAGTATTGCTTTGAAAGCATGAAAGTTGTGATGTAAGTGCGTTTTTTAGTGCTAAAGACGACTCAAAAAAGCGTCTTTGATATACCAGATAGATGCATGTAACGATAGTAAAATTGCCGTGTTTAGTTTTTTGTTGCATGCAAACGTAAAGTAACTAGTTACATATCCTATACCCGTGGGTGCTAATCTGTTGATATTGGTTCAAGACTTGTAACTTGTTCCAGAATACTATAATTGGTTGCCTTAAAAATATGCAACAATTCACTACAAATTCCTTTTAGGTACATACGACATTTTGCAATAAAAACAAGGAAACTCTCAAAAGCGTCAATGGTGCTCCTTTTGATCATATATCGCTAGTATGACTAATTCAAGCTTTTTATTTTCGATATGTGAACATTTTAAATTAGTTTGGGTATTTGGAGCACTTTTTACTTATAAGAGTATTAATGTTTATTACTACAAACACGTGAAAGTCGACAACATTCTTCGCATTGGATAAAATTTTACTAATCAATTGCTGTTACTGACAAGGCCACATTAAATAATTTCCCTTTTATTAATTTTTTTATTATTTTTAATTTGTTTAAATACTTTTTTTTCAATTCTCTTTTTAAAAGGATAACATATTATGATTTTATTTAAAAAAAAAAAATTCCAAATTACTCTTCACTCAAGTCAATCAAAAAATGCAAAATAATTAAACTAGAGGTAATTTAGTTTATTTTATTATAGCGTAGTAGAGTATATATATTATTATATTTTATTTATGTTTATATTTATATATTACTTAGCTTTTGGGCCCACTATTTTATAGGTCGATTATATGATTTATCTATACCCTAAGTTACGTGGTTATAATGAATTTTAGTTATGTTATTTATTGAATATTAGTATTAAATAATAACTTTGTTGGTTTATATAGAATATATTACCGTAGGCTTTAGTAATAATAATAAGAAATATTTTTATAGTTATGTTTTGTTACCAATAAATATGTACATACTTGAAATTATTATATCTTAGTGTATACTACTAGTAGATGAACGTAAGATTTCATATGGATTGTTGTTATTTTAGGTTGTTTTGTTGAGATAGCAGGTTAGCATATTGACAGTGTCTAGTCGTATGTGCTTTTTTTGTGTTATGTATTATACTGGTGTATTTGGTTCTTGAATTTTATGCTTCCGCGCTTTAATAATTAATATTATTTTAACAGTTTTTAACTGTGATATTTACTCAAAGAACTTTATTTTTTATATGTTAAGATTATAGGATATTTATTTGTGTGTGACATTATTTGTTTTTGATTATGTTTTAGTGTAAAATCTTAAGATTATTTGAAAATTTTGTTGACTCAATCTCTAAATAGAGGGACTTGTGCATTATAGGAGTTAGGTTATATGATGTAACTATATTTTTTGTGTTGATATATAAATGTTAATATAAGTTATTTATTATATATATATTAATGAGGCGTGCATTATAATATATTTTTTGTCAAGTGGTAGATGAAAGAGCTTATTCGTGGTGCTGTATTACTGTCTATGATTTCTGTAATCGTTTTCTCATATAATGATACACTGATAGATTCATTTTTTTAAGGACAAAAGTAAATATATAGATATATAAAAAATAGTTCTTTAGTGATTAGAACGAACTTGACTGTATGAGTCGAATACTTTGCTGGCATTGAAATAAGAACGCTGTAGTAAGTGGCGGCTTTGTATTGGCTTTTATTTTCTATTTGAGAGAAAGAATGTTCTGCTTGAGGTTCGAAGGACCTTACATTATAAGATGTTTGAGATTATTAGTGTGGTACTTTTCGTGCGTAATTGTCGAATGTTTCGAGCTCGTGTATCATCTATAGTATCATTATATCTGTAATTTCCATTGTTCAGAGCTCATATGGTTGAAGATTAGTGGATTGGTTATATAATTGGATAATTTTTATTTATACTGACTATGCATACATTTTTTATGATCTGTATGATAATATAACAAATAGGTTATGATAATTCTTGCTCAAATATCTACTCACGTGATAACTATGACTAAAATGCAATTAAAACTGATTAAAAAAACATCACATAATAGTTTTTGAGAGAGTTGTTTTGCTTTAGGTAAGTAGTATGAAAGGGTTGGTAGACGATTAACGATTTTGTATGTCATAATATGTCATTATCTTTACGGTTGTTAGTGTGGATTACTATTTAGGTTAATATGTTTATAATCACAGTTTATTCGGCTTAATGATTCTGATGTTAGACTTCGTTATACTCAGCTTTTTCTGTACAATTTAATTTTTCTTTAAGCTACTGTATTAGCTATGGTTAGTTTAATTATGTGTAAACATTGTATGTATTACGTATTATGCATATAGTTAATTATGTTAGTTCCAAAGATACTTATATATTTGTTACTATGTTATTGTTTATTGTTTATTATTGTATTTTTATCGTTGCCTTAGTGAAGGAATATATGTGATAACATTTAACGACATTATGTTTAGTTGTCGTGAACGAGAATATATATATCAGTAATACTTTTGAACTGATTGGTTCATATCGTTATAATACGTATAGTATTCTTGTTTAATTTCTTCTTGATTGGTTGAAAGAAAGATCATCTCCATTCGCATTTTTAGGTGATGTTTATACACTATTTATATTCTATCAGTAGGTATATTATTTTCGTCATGGTGTTGATTACAGATGACATCTCAGTCATAGTATTTCTAATGCTTTGTTGTTGGATATCTTCACGAGGGAAGTTTCGTTTATCAAATGATGTGTCATTTATTTAATCGTAACCGGGAATGGCGATGTACACTGATTGCTATTCCTGCCAGAGGGTCAAATTTAATAAGTATTGCATTTATGCAAATAGTTTAAGCGTAAAATCATTTTTCATGTTTTAGAGTTGTATTTTTGAAAGGGGCGGAGTTAAAAAGAAGATTAGTCTATTAAAACTTTACCCTTTTTTCGATTATTTTTGTATCGTGTAAGAGTATTTGATGGTTAGGTAAATTGTAATGTACAGTTTATTTTAAATTAGTGTGTGATTAAATGTGTACACAGATAGATAATAAGTTGTATAATGTAATAAAAGTTATTATAAATTAATATAAATTTTTTACTTGTTATTGAGTATATGCATAAAAAATAATATAGATTATGATAAATTATTGTAATAATAATATTATTTAATTTGTGTTATATTTAATAAAACATTAGTTTATCTATTTATTTATGTGTGAGTTTTTCAGTTGTGGAAATTTTGTGTTATTTAGTTAATCATAGTATTATTAATTAATTATATGATTATTATTATTATTAGTTATTAATATGATATGTGTAGTTTGTGTGTGTGTAATGTATTAATTATTATTATTTCATTTTATTTTGTTAACGCTAAGTATCATATTATTATTATTATTATTAATTTGATTGCTTATGTTTATATGTATTTATTATATATTGATTAATTATCTATTGATGTATTATTATTTATCATGATATTTACTTTAGAAATTAAATTAATTATCTATTATGTAATAATTTAAAGTTTTAGTATTTACATTTTTTTACCTCACTTTGGTAATTATTAACTATATTTTTATTATTTATTATTATCTTTTTTATAGATATATGTGTCTGTATTAATGTATTATTTTAGATCGGAATCGCTCAAGAAGACACATTCAAGAATATTTATTTGATATGTAACGCTCATATTTTTTATAAGTTTTATTTAATTTTGTATTATTATGATTATTTTTATGATTATATAAAACTGCTCATGCTATTATCGTATTTAGTTTAGAATTAGTTTTGGTAATCAATTAAAATATTGCAACTTAATACTATTGTATTTTGAAATTAATTTTTTATAGATATTTAAAGGCATTAAAAATAGCAATATAGACATGTGAGACGCTCTTTTAATATTAAGTAGTTAACTGTATTATTTATTTATCGGTTATTAAAAAAGCTTAATATTATTATTATTATTATTATTTTTTTATTGAATGATTATGAATATTATTATGTATTATTATTATTATTACTTATTACTATGAGGAAATGTAAATTAATAAATTACTGAAATTAGCTGCAGATCGGGAACTAACTTACATTTTTCGTGTTGTTTTGATTTTCTACTTTGAGAGTGTAGTTAGTTAGGAGACATTACATAATTCATTCAGTTCATTTATTTATATTTTTTAGTTATATTTATTATTATTTTATTGTTGATTATGTGTGTTATTTGATTTCTATTATGTGCATATTTTTAGTTCATGTTACGGTCTATTGTATTAGTCTCTATTGTATATGTTGATTATCTATTATTTATTGTTATATTATGTATTTTTATTATATATAGTATTCTTTTATGTCTATATTATTCTGTGTGATATTAATAATTCAAAATTGTCGTGAAGATGTTTATATTAATCTTAGTGTTAAATGATATCTTTACTATATACTTGTGTTATATGTAGTTGTATTATTATTTAATATAAACGGTATTATAATATTATTATTAAGAGATAAATTTTATTTAAGAGATTATTTATATTATTTATTGAGATTTATTAGTTATTTTATTACTTGGATTATTATTGATTATTTTTGTCTATATCTATATTATGCATTAATTTGACTGTGTATATCTAGCAGAAAAGTATGTGTGTATATTATTATTATTTGTATTTATTAATGTATTTATTATTATTTTTCTGTTAGAATATTTTGGAATTAAGATTTTGTCTTATTATGGGCATATTAATATTTATATACTTAGTATATTGATAATATTATTATTAAATGATTTTATTATTTTTAAGTGATTGTAAAATTTTTATTGTTAGTTATGTGAGATCTATATTATATCACTATTTTAGTATCACTTGTATTTATTTCAATGTATGTATATATAATATTATAATCCTATTTATTTAATCGCAATTGTAAATATATTTTAGTATATTAAAATTGTATTTAACTTGTGATTTAATTAGATAAGTAAATTAGCTAATTTATACGTAAATTTTATCTGTTTATAACTAATGTAAGTTTTTTTCATTTATATAATAATAATTTAGTTCGATGATGTTTTGCATACATGTTGTTGCTTTACTGAGTTAAGTGTGGAACTTTGTATTAATTATGTTTATTGACTTATGGCTTTTATTATCTATTGCATTTAATGATTGTAGTTTTTATTATTGAATTTGTTCTTGGGCATTATTATATTTATGTTTGATTTGCTTTAAATGAAATTGTATTATTATTGCTTTAATTATTAGTAGCTGTTATACTTTTGTTTTTACAGGTCCTTAATTAATTTCTGATCTGCTTATCTTGTATATTTTATTAATTTTATCAATCACAATTATTAATTTTTGTTTGGGTTAAATTTATGTGTGTAAATGTTTATTTAATCTTATTATTAGTGTGATAGTTTTGATTTAGTGTGTAAATGATTAATGTTATATATTATTATTATTAATAGATTTATGATTATTATTATTTTGATAATTTATAAGATTATAGGTATTATTATATATCTTATTATTGCTCATTATCCTTATTGTTATTAGTTATTTGTCTTATTTTACTGGTGTATTTAAGTTATTGGGATACTATATGTTTTATGTTGACTGTTATTTTATTATGACAGGAATCAATAGTGTTCTGGTTTCATTATACAATGTTTGTGCAGACATATTCAACTATCTTAGTATATTCGCTTTTTGTATATTAATGTTATTTTTATTTTTATATTCGAATTTAAGTTAGCAGCTTTATTATTTTATACTTATAAAGTTCTATGCTGGTCTGTTGTGTGTTATTTGGATTAGTTTGTGATAAATTTTTAAGTATTAATAAATTTATTGTTACTTATTATTATTGTTATTATGTGAATATTAAATTAATTATGTTTTTTGAATTATTATTAATGTTAGAAGTAGTAGATTTTGAAATATTATTAGATTTAGGTATTTATTTAATTAGTTTTTTGCTAATTTCTTTTTTTTTATTGTTTTTAATCTTGTTGTTAACCGCAATGAATGGTGATTAATTATCTCAACCTTAGTTTTGATTTATTTTTCCTGATTTAACTTATGTGTTAATGTTTTTTCCTTTGGGTATAATTTCTTCGTTATCAGTTTTGATTATTGTATTTTAATTATTATATTGATTATTAATATTATTATATTGTGATTAATATTTATTTGATTATTATCGTCTTGAAATACTTATTATGAAAGGCTTTTGATCTTTACAGTTTTCTCCCACAGCACTGAGGATGGTGTTTTTAGTGTTCATTTTTTAATTGACTATACAAACTGTACTAAATGATAAGAAGCAAATAAGATACATTAATATACGTATTATCTGCTATTTCTATTTAGTATTCTATAATTTGTGTCAATATGATTAGGATAGTCCTGATATTATTGGAAGATTATGATTGTATTTTGATTTACTTGTATTTATATCTGATTTTTATTGGTTTATTTTTAATATATTAACGTTAATTATATTTTTTATATAGTATAATATATTTGATCCTTATATTTTCATAAATATAGATATTATTAATAGATACTACAATGGTTCATAGTATGTGTTGAGTGTATTTATAGATTATTTAAAGTTTTATAGGATATCAGATAGTTATATATTCTTGCTTTTTATTGGGTATATTATCTATTGGAATTCCTATTTAGCTATTTTATTTTCTTGACACTCTTTAATTTATATATAGATTAATTAGTATTTATTTTTCTGTAATTCTTTGTAAATTTTTTTTCGCGTGCGTTTGAATTTATATGATTATTACTTAGTATTTATATTTCACCATATTGTAAAGAATTGATTAAATTTTTAATTAATAGTAATTATAATTGATTTAAATCAAGATAATTAGAAGAATTTTTATGTTTTATTGAAACTTTTGATCTTTTTTATTTTGATTATAATTAATATATTTCGTATCATAATGGTTTGAAAACCATATATATCTTAGAAATCTATTACTAATATTAACTATTAATTATTATTATTATATGATATAATATTAAACTCATTTAATTTATAATATTAGTTTAAGGTTATTAATATTTTCTTATTTCTGTATTTAAGCGATTAATTTTATCATTAGATGTATTGATGTAGGTTATTATTATTATTGTGTAGTATTGTTAGATCTTATTATTATCATCTGTCTAGTTTGGGAGAATGTAGTTGCATTATTATTATTATTATTGATGATTACTTTCTTCTCAAATTTATTCAATCTATTACTCTACTATCAGTTTTTATATGTATAATTATCTATATCTCATTGTAATCACTTCTCATATCTAATAATCTATAATTTTCAGTTTTAATTATATTTAACGATATTAATATTTTATTTATATTTTATATTTTTATTGGGATGTGTAGTGTTATTCATCTTCTATTTCTGTTAGAGGTGCCAGCGGGGATGTTAACTCTCCTATATAACGTTGATATATGATGCGTCTTACTCCATCTCATAATTCTATCTACTAATTCTCCAAATTTTGCACGATACGATGGGATAGTAGTCTTGGAGATCATGGACTAGGCAATTTTTTGAGTAGAAAAAATTGATGAGTCAAAAACAATGATGCTCAGTGTAGAAGAACAATACGGCGATACGCAATATAAAGTTGGAGTGGCGTTAAAAACGATCCTTTCAGGGAATATCGTTATATTTCTCTGACTCTCACAGATTCTAGATTTCTTCGAATTCGAATTTCGATCGAATAATAATTAAATAAATAATAATTGGTGTAATTATAGCATAGCTATCACTCACTACTGCGCGCTGATAGCTCACCGCTCATATCTATCTCCTATCATGGATAGTAGGCAAGTTGCGACAGCTTGGGTCCGTTATATTGAGGAGGTTTAGGCTTTAACTCAATTTTTCGGATTTGGAAATCAAAGGTGCTCTAATAATTACTGGTGCGTAGCGGCTACTGCTTATCATGGTGGTGACCGTACCTCTTACTTAATTACATTACCATAATCTCACTATTATGACTTGAAAATTACACGGATTCGAGCCTATTTTACAATACTGATTAAGATAATATAAACATTCCCTAACATGATGAGCTCAGGATCATACTTATAGTCACGGTAAATATACTTATATAATTACTATATAGATACACTATAATTATAGATAATAATAATAATAATAAATTAAGTAATATAATATAATATAAATATAATAATATAATAATATGTAATTATTAATAACATAATAATACTAATGGAATAAATAAAAATATAAATACATTATTAATAATATATTATAGTATACATAATAATATATATTAGAATATTATAATTAATAAATATATAATAATTAATTAATAATAATATATAATAATTAATAAATTAAAATAAAATAATAAATTAATAATATAATAATAATAATAATATAATAATATAATAGTTTAGTATATTAATAATTTAAATAATGTTAGATAATAATATAATAAATTATAAATTAATATAATAATTATTAAATATAATTATATTTATGTTATTAATAGATAATAATATAATTAATATTAATAATAATTAATAATTAATAATAATGAATAATTAATTAATTAGTATATATATAAATTAAATAATAATCATAATAATATAATAATTATATAATAATAAATATAATATATAATATAAATATTAACAAAACACACTCAACATAAAATACACTAAATATACACTAATATACAACAACAAAACAATAAATGAAGAAAGAATAACAAGAAGATAACATCTACAATAAAACAACAATTACTACTACTAAAATAATTAATATAATTGAATAAGTCTTCATATTAATTTCTAATAATAAGTAGATTATACATAAATAGAAGTCAATCAAGTAAATATAGAATAATTTTAATAATTAAATAATATATTAATTATATAATATAACTTAATAATTAAATATATTAAATATATAATAAATATAATAATATAAATATATATTATATTAATATTAAATTATTTATATTATATTATGTATTTAATTATTATTAATATATTATATATTTTATTATATTAATTCTTATTATTATTATTAGATTTCAAAAAAAGTATCAATTATAATATAATAATTAAGAATAATAATAATATATAATTAAATATAAATTAAATTAAATAATTTTAATATATAAATATATATAATTAATAAGTTAATTAAATAATAATAATAATAAGTACTATTAATAATAATAATATAAATTTAGAAATAAAATATATACACTTAATTTGTAATATTATATTATAAATATAAATAATATATAATAATTTATTTTTAATATTATTCATTATTATTATTTCATTATTTATATAATTAATTTATTATATAATATATTATTATTGTTTAATTATTAATTATTATTATTATTCTTTATTATATTATATTATTATTATTATTTAATTTATATTTAATTTATTATTATATAATTATTTATTATTATTATTATTTAATTATTATTATTATATTATTATATAATCTATTTAACTATTATGTTAATTATATATTATTATTTAATATATATAATTCATTATTGAATATCATTTATTATAAATATATTATATAATTTAATTATATTAATTAATTTATTATCCTTATTATATTTATTATTATATTCTTTATTTATATATATATTATCATTTAAATTTATTTATTAATTAATTATTTAATTTTATTTATATATATTATTAATTATTTATTATTATTATTAATTATTATTTATATATTTTATTTATTATATTATAATATATTATTATATTTTTAATATTATTATTTATTATAATATTTATATAGTATTATATTATTATTATTTTATTATTAAATATATATATATATTGTTAATATATATTATTTGATTTATTATATAATTATTATTTTTTATTATTAATTAAATTAAATTATTATTATTTATAATTAATATTATTATTATTAATTTATTTTAATTATTATTATTAATTTAAAGTATAATTATATTATTAATATATTAGATTATTATTATTTTATATAAATTATTAATATTTATTATTTACTTATTATTTAATATTATAATTATTATTATTATATATTATAATTAATTATTATTATTATTAATATTTATATTATATATTATTTATTATATATTTATTATTATTATTTTTAATATTTATATTATTAGTATTATTTTATTAATTTATTATTAATTGCTTAATTATGTTGTTAGTTGATTTATTATATAGTACATTATTAATTATATTATCATTATTATATTAATTATTTATATTATTATTATTTTAATTAATTATGTATTAATTCATATAATTTTAATTTATATATTTATATTATATTATTATTTTATATATTATTATTATTATTATTAATTATATTATTATTCATTATTTATATTTATTATTTAATTATAGTAACCTTTACATATTATTGTTATTATTATTTATTTATATATTTAATTTATATTAATTATTATTATTTTATTTATTATATATATATCTTATTCTAATATTATTAATATATTATTATTTAAATTATTATTAATATCTTTTTTATTATATTTATTATATAATTATTATTATATAATTTATTATTTTATTATTATAATTATAATTTACAATTATTATTTATATTAAATAATATTATTATTATTATTATTTAATATTATTTATTGAATAATTTAATATATTATTATTATTATGATTTATTAATTATTATTATTATTTATTATATAGTATATATTATATATAATCTAGTATTTAATATATATAATATATAATTATTAATAATATATTTAGATTATATTATTTATTATTATTATTATTATTTCTTATTATTATTATTTAATTATTAATTATTATTATATTATTTATTATAAATTATTATCATTATTATATATCATATTCTTTCGGTATCCAGTTATATGTCATTATTATAATCATTCATTATCATTATTATCATTATTCTCATTATTATTGCTAGTGACGTGGATATATATTTTAAATAATTGATTATAGTGTTTTAATATATTTTTTATCTATTGTTAGTGCTCATGTTTTTGTAAGAAGGCCTTATCTTATTTATGTATCTGATTAATGGTGAACTTTCAGTATTGGACTTTTTATATTTAATAATCATTTATTACACTCTATGTATTCATTTATTATAAGTTTCGCTCATTATTGTCTACCGTTTATTATTATTGTCTAATTTTATAAATTATTATAATTAATTATTAATTATTATTAAGTTATATCATGCATATAGTTATTATTATTTTTATGTGATAACATTTTGTTATTGTGATTATAAATTAAATATGTTCTCATTTATTAAAGGTATGCAAGTCATATTTACTTTCATTTATTTATATAAATGACTTATAGAACAATATTCGAATTATATATTAATATTATGTTGTGATCTCTATTAATAATTACACCTACATCTTCATGGGTTGGGCCCTATAAATATATTTACTTAAATTTTTTTTAATAATTACAAATGGCTCTCAAAAGATAATTTTAAATATAATATATATATTTTAGAAATATATTATATTTTTAAATTATTTCATGTGATTTATATATATAATATGTATATTCTCTGAAAAGATGACACAAATATCTTCAATTTTAATATATTATTATTATTATTATTATTAATTTATATTGAAATATTTTATTATGAATTTATATTACTCCACACACAATCATCTTTATTATTAATAAATTAATCAATTAAATGTACTTTTACGATTAATTCCATACATAATTTTAAAAATCCGATACTTATTTTGTTTGTAAAACTATTAAATCACTTTAGAATAATAGTATTGATTATTATTATTATTATTCATCTTACTTTTGAGTTAGATATATTTTATATTCTTAGTTATAATGTAATTTGTTTAAACGTCCTAAAAATGAAGCGGCTCTAATTTGAAAATTCTGCTTTTTTGTTTGTAAAAAATATTCATTTGTTATTCAAACGATATATTATTCTGAATATTTAATTAAATATATTATTATTATTTTATTATTTATATTATTAATTATTCATTTATATTATATTAATAATATTATTTATTTTATTATATTTATTATATATTTAGTGAATAGACAGTTTGAAATCAGATATATTTCTCAAGGTATTTTTCAGCGCATCTTTTAAAAGGCGACTACATAATTCGAAGTATATAGATAGCACTCAATTAAAAGTAAAATTCTTTACTGTCACACATTCTAAGTTATATAATTATATATATTAAACTTATTACTTTTGAATATGTTAGTAAATATGAATAGATGCTTTTATCAAAATGCTTATAAAGTAAATATATTGAATTAAGGGTGAGGAAAGCACGGTGGTGTCACTATTATATCAGGCTCAAGACTTTTCTCTAATTATTCATCTCTAATTATACCACTATTAAATATAGATTTATTATAATATATTAAACGTGTATTTTAGGTTCGATCTATGTATTTTGTTACTTCATTTTATTGTATTTAGTTTAAAATATTGATATGAGAGTTATATGATTATACCTCCTCTATTATATTAAATTATTGATGTTAGGTATTAAATTTGAGGTTAGTAAATTTTGAGAACAGTGATAAACTCATATATCTGTAATATTTTTATGTGAAATAATCAATATTATATTTGCTATATGTGTAATAGACTTAATTAATAATATTACGTAGTATATTTTACATATAGGTTGCTAATCTAATAATTGGAATATCTATTATATGAGCTTATCTGAATGAATATCATACCAATAATATCATCTAGATTAATTGGGGGAACTATAAAACTAGATAGAATAGATATAGAATAGATAGATAGATTGAATGATAAAGATATAATAGATAGATAGATAAAGATAGTATAGATTATGATGATAGTAATTTATTGCATTATTCGACAAAAAGGACAAGATAATATAGATTGTATTAGCTGATACATATATTCAGACAGATATAATATAGATAGATTAATATATATAATGTATTACTTGTAATTATAATAATTTTATATACCTAAAAACCTATAATTCTATATATATATTTAAAGATAAATTGATAAATATAAATAATATTAATAGTAGGGATAATATAAGAGAGAGATAGATGGTAGTTATGAACTCACTAAATTCTCTTGAGTGTGTAATAATAGAACTCAAGGGTTGGGGGATTTAGGGGGTAGAATCCCCATAGATAAACATTGATGACTTGCATTGAAATATATGGGAAATAAAAATTCTTTATTTGTATTAAAATATTAAATAGTGATATATATAAATCAATATATCATATATACTGGTACGGTATATACCTATATATATATCAATATTTTTACCTAGGAATATATTCCATTTTTATTCCTGGCAAAATTCATTAAATGTAGTTCGTTTGTCAATGTAGGCCTTTCTTTAAATTTATATTTGTTTTTTAGTAATTTAATGATGTATTAATTTACTTAATTTTCTTCTCAAGCACTATTTTCAAGTGTACACTAAGAAAAAATACATTTTGAATTTCTATAATAAATTAGAAATAAATGGCAGTTAAGTATTTTTATTTGCTAAATATGTAGATATTAGCTTCTCCTCCCTTTTCTGATATAATTAATAAATAAAATAGATGCATTTAAATCTCAAAGCCTTCCAAAAGTGACCAAAAAAAATGATTGCAGATTCATTTTTTAAAACCATTTATATTTGCATAACGTTGATGTTAACCTTATATGTTGTCAATTTTCAACAACAACAAAGTATATTTATTTTGCACTAGTTTCCTCCATCATGGTGTTAATTTATCTAAGGTATAATAATAGTGTAACCTATCTATAATTTGAACTATGCAAGCCTGGACCCCTCCTTCTTCAAACACTGCTCAAAATTGAATTTTTAAAAAATTGCCAAAATTTTATTTTAAATTGCTCAATAATTTTAAAATTAGAAAAATAGAAAACGCTTTAAATTGAAGTTTTAGAACTCGTTTGCTTTTTTTATTTCATATGGATCGGATGAATATTGATGAAATTATCTCATTATAATATAATAACTAATAATAATAATATATAATTATATATATAATAATAATTACAATATATAATAATACTATATAAACAATTTAACTAATATTATTAATTTAATGGAAAAGAATGTAGTAAATTTTTTTACATATAGTAATAATTAATATAATTATTAATGAATTATAATATATATTAATTAATATAATCATAATAATGATTAATATAATGATAATAATATAATGAATAATATAATATATAGATAATAAATAATTGATATTGATTATAATGATATAGAAATAATATAACGTAAGCTATTACTGTGTTTTACAAGGTTTAAAATAATGTACGTACGAAAAAATAATGGGCATATATGAATATATTAATAATCAATATATAATTATAAATAATATGTAAATAAAAACAACCTTAAATTCTATATGATTTTATAGACGATCCACTGCATTCAACAATAAATAATTAGCTTTGTCGGTAATATTAACCATTAAAGGTAGTGTGAGAGATCTATTTTTTATCTCTTCAAATTTATAAAAGTAAAACTAAGAAAAGTCCCTCCACTAACCCATACATATTAGTGGATACTTTAATTAAGTATATATTTTATATATTATAAATCGGTGTTTTGTTAATATTGTGTATATTAGTTTAATTAACAATATTAATTTTGCATAATTATGAAGATCTAAATCAAACACCTTTGTATTACATGCAAGTTTTAAAATTGCATCTTTGGGTGAGGGGGGGGAAAGAGAAAAGTACAGAATAGAAATATAAATTTTAATTTCTATTTTATATAAAAGAATAATTATAAAGGTGATATTTAATTACATTAGAATATAGGGGAAGGTAAGAGGGAACAATTTGTGCTTAGAAGAGTAAGCACTTTTACTTCTTAATATCTCATTGCACATTACATATCAATAGCCACTCATAGCAGATCATATCTCATTAATATAATACGTGCTATGCAATTAAGTTAAAATATACTATACATATCACTAAATATAGGGGTGGGGTAGTGTGAGAGTGAGTAACATAACTTTATAACACTTAAAAATATTGCAATACATATTCGACTTCGCCTTGCGATTCCGCACGTCAATGTCATCTTTTGAATATAATTAAATATATTTGAAAAGAGACATCACTACTCATAAAAATACGGATCGATCAGAAGCTTTTGTTTTCGAACCATAATTTGTGATTTATTAATTTAACTGTTTTAAAGTATTTTTGACTGTAATAAAGTTAAATAGATTATTTATGATTTGATAAATTTTTAGTTCAAATGACTATTTCGTATATTGTGATAATTATAGTATAAATAGAGTGATGCATTAAAAACAATTTTCTATTTTGTTGTTATATGATTTGTATATGTTTTTAATATATGAGATTATTCTTATGGGTGATATTAATTGACTATGTATAGTTGTGATGTTAAGTATTGAATATGATATGTAATATATATAGGCAATAGATTGGTATTAGTTTATCAGTTGGTAAGATTATATAATAAATGTTGATTCGTTCTTACTGGTGATTTATCTATTATTAGTGGATTATATATCACTACTGTATAATTACATGGGGTGGAATAATCTAGGCATAGAGTTTAATATATAATTAGAACTATCATAATTTGTAATTTTGGGATGAAATGTGTAAAAGCAAGAAGAGAGTGTCTAGATAGGGTAAATTATTAAGTAAAATAATTGTAATTTATAGAGTAAGTGAAAATAATGGATGAAGGTAATCATAATAAATTGTATTGTATTTTAATAATGTCATATAATAGTGGATAAGGATAGGGAAAGCGAAGATTAGAATATATTGTGTAATAATTTTTGAGCTGATATGTGAAATAATATACTTTGTAAAGAAATCTTATTTAGATTTTTATGTGCTTATATGTGAGAATGAATTAAATAATATATGGAGATGGAGGATAGCAATTATTAATTATAGTTGTGAAGAGAGTGGTAAGTAAGGTAGGATTTTTGTTATTCTGAGTGTTAGTATATGGTTAATATATGGATAGTAAAATCTCAAAATGAGCTCAATAAAGTGTAATAGGATTGTGAATGTATGACTTTTTTTATATATTTAGTGGATTATGGGAAAGTATATAACTAGTTGAATATAATTAGTAATGGGGTAGGTTAGATAAGTGTTATATGCTCTATATAATCAATAATGAATAAAGTTAATGTGACGATGTTAATTTTTTTTTTGACTCTTAGTTCCTTCATCTAAAAATGAACGGCATGGGAGAGAAAAAAAAGAATCGCTACTGACGGATAAATAAAATATGTCCATAAA
The DNA here is from genome assembly GCA_015478945.1 of Trachelipus rathkii. Taxonomy (NCBI): domain Eukaryota; kingdom Metazoa; phylum Arthropoda; class Malacostraca; order Isopoda; family Trachelipodidae; genus Trachelipus; species Trachelipus rathkii. Next base: position 44,604 of record JABUQX010021058.1, on the reverse strand, counting down.
GGTATATAAATATATTTATCTTATTCGATTGGAAAAATATTATTTATTATATAATAACTATACTATAAAATTAAAATCATCTACGAATAGCAGGGAAGAACGTGAGTGAAGTGAGTAATTAATTGTAAATGGTGAGTTAGAGAATATAGTGTATAATAAGTGATTTAGAATTTCCTATATTGAAAGGTAAGCTTACAAGCTTTCGTTCAACTTGTTACTTCTTGAAGTGAGAATAATAATAATTTGCAACATGTACTCAAACTTGAAATACATTTTCACTATATGAATGAATTTCTATTCTGTTTTACTCGTATAAAATACTTAAAACACACCTCACTCAATGTTAAAAACGAAACAAATAACAAAAAGTTTCTCTAGATTATTATTGTCTCCAACTTATTTTCATCATTGATATTATGTATTCTTTGATGTGAATAGGATCATCTTATATATCAATATTGAATTTCTACTGCTGCTCTAAGCTGACAGCATGTAATAACGTGAGCAAGCTAATGCTCAAAATTATTATTGCGGCTATACCGATAATAATAATAATAATAGATTTAATAATATATTATTAATAATAATATGATAATAGATAATAATAAATTCCAGTATCAATTAATTTATATAAGTAATAAAGAAAACCTCTTGTAATTTCTATCTACAAACAAATCCGAGCAAAAGCACGCTCTTATTTTTTTACTCCTTATCAGGTGTGAACATTGATTTCGCACCTATTGATCTCGACCTGTGGACACAATTCACCATGTAAATATGATAAACACAATATAACATAATATACCTATACTACCTATAAATACGATTGAATAGGTTGAACATATGCGTTCTTCCAGCAATTAGGAAAATTATTAGTATAAGAGGTATATGCTTCTCATTTGATTCGAGAGAGGTTGTTTGGTGTATGGATATGAAATTATGTTATTTGATGTTTGTAAGTGTTGTGCGTACTGGTCCAAGTGTGCATGTTATAAATATGTCTGATAGTATATGCAAGAATAAGATTAGACGTAGGTGCTTAGCTTTTGCAAGACAAGCAGCCTCGACTCACGATAGTAGATGCTGTAATAAAATAGAATTAGTTATTTAGAGAAAATTATAACGAAAGTAAAGAATGTAGAAAGTAATGCAGGATCATACGCTTGCTTAGATATTAAGCTATATACAAAACGAGAATTATAAGCAGAATAGTTCAGAGTTGGAAAATGAGTGAAGAAACTACTGGCGTATATAGTGATAGAAAGAAGTGGTATGATAATTATATAAAATAGTAAAATATATAATGGGAATATTTAGTAAAGTAATGTATATAATGAAAATAAATTTCTTAGATTAATTTATGTTAGGTTAAAAATTAAAGTGGAAAGACAGCTTACTTTGTATAGTATGCACTAATTAGTCACCTTAGTAAATATATGAAATGACGATATGTATGATAAGGGAGGTATTTTTGGGAAGAACTAACGATTATTTGGGTATGTTTTAATAGAATTAGGTATAAATGAGAAGGCTTTGATTTAAGGCAACATATTTAATATAATATAGTCACATGGTGGGTGTATGAATAAGTAATTTCAGAGAACATTAAGTCTCACTACTTTATTAGGTATGGATAATAAATGAGGCTAATACAATGTAAATATGGGTAAAAATAATTGTTGTGAGTTATGTTAGGTTGATATGTCTATAGTAGTGAAGTAATGGGTGATCTTAGGGTGAGTTTGTGCTCTTGCACTACGATATATCTAATGTGTTATAAGTATGAAAATGTTATAAAAGTATCTGTGGTTTGGTAATGTGATATGTTTCAGAGTGGGCTCAGGGGTTGTATCTGATATTCACTATTTGTAGATAAGCAAGAATAAAGTGTGAAAGAGGATTCGAAAAGATTAGAAATGTAGTTCAGGATAAGTAAATGTACTAGAAGTTACATTGAGTATAGAGATATTAATAGCAATATATAAAATAAAAATAAATAATAAATAATAAAATAGTAAATATTAGTAGTGAAAGAAAGATGATAATGGCGCATAAATATTAGTGGAAGAAATGAAGAGAAAGTAATGAGTAGAATAGAATGGAAATTAACTTTTATAAGGTAACAAAATAATGACTTCAAAGTAGAATTTGTAGGGTGAATCATTACTGACTGTGAGCACATGTAATTTTCAGAGATAACGTGTGTAGAGAACGATGGTGGAGGTGTGTGAGGCACGATAAGTTACAGTATATATGGTCTAATCATTAAATCTATAAGGACTAAATATACTTTATATTCTTATAAAAGTTAATTATGTATCATGCATTCCACATTATATTAATGATGGTATGGGCGTATAGTCATATAAGATCGTGTGTATAGATACAAGTTTGTATATAGTGAACTACTGGACGTGTTGCTAGAATGTGACGTGAGGTATCGGGTGTCGTGTGTCTGATACTCTGTTTTATCTATTTTTGGCGAGAAGGTGGTACAAGGATACTAGTTATTGATAAGGAGATTCGACTATAGGTTGAAATAAGACTGAGACTTCTTAATGGAGTGAAGACTATTGTGGCTATATTTTGATAGTGAAACGATAATCTTAGTGCATGATCAGTAGAGGGATATCAGTGCTTTTTATAAGAGATATGAAGAGTGTGTATACGGGTATATGACAATATCTATGATACGGAATGTGAGAACTAATAGAGAGTCGTTTATTAGATGTTTTGATAGTACAATCTATTATGAGTAAAAACAGATGTTCAAGTACTCGAGAAAGTATTTTTTAGGAGAAACATGAATTCGTGTTGGGGAAGATCTTATATATACTAATGGCTCGATTAAACACTCTAAAATCGCTCATTTAGAAACATATTGATTGCGAAAGAGGTGGTTAATATTAGATTCAGACGCTTATGGGATGTGTGAAACAGGGAGTCGCAAAGGTCTTGAAGATCTGTCAGATAGAAAATGTTGAGGAGAAGTATCTTCGTGTATATGGTGATGGATGTACAAATGATCAGTCGGCAGTCTGTTAAGTATATAGGTCTATATATACAGAATTCATTTTTACAACATGACTTATAAAACAAAACTTTGTGTACACATACTCTTGATAAGTTGATCTGAAAGACTTTCTTTAATCGTAGCGAACGCAAAAGATTAGAAACAGACAGTATGAGATCAAGATTGATGAGTCAGATTGTACTGAAGACTCGAAATAGAACACAACATTTTTTGGGGATAAATATTGAGAGCTTCTGTTGTAATGATTTGCAACAGCGCTATTTCACTATAATGCACGATGAATCAATGCTTTGTGTGAGTAGAGACGAATCTCTGATACTCAACAACGTGATAAAAGTGCGGAATGGCGCATATATACTAATTGACGTGTCACTCGATCGCTCCGAGAAAGCAAGGTATGGTGAATGCAGAGTTCTCTCAATATATTCTTGAATTCGATAATTTGCTATTTTTTCGACGAACGAAAGAACTGTCCTCGGTGTGATGTGGAAAAAGTATTGTCTTCATACTTTGACGACAGCACATTCGAATAGATCAATTATTTAAAGAAGATGAACAATTGAGATATAAATGTTATTTGTTAGTATATGGAGTGGTACATAGTAGAATCAAACAGACATTTGCAGACGATTGTGTGCAGTGCCACACGAATGATAACCGCGCCATCTAATACTCTTATTAATTACATATTAGGTAAATGCAAAACTCTTAATTATAAGAATGGAATTTTTGTTAAGCAGCAGCAATAAATTAAGTACTCATACAGTCTCTACATTCTAGGGCCGCAGATCTCCTCCGTGATTTCTACTCTTCTTTAAGTTTTAAAATGGAGTGATAGGGTCTTATGTGAGTTTGTTTGAGCAGATTTGTTGAAGCTAAAATTAACTGTAAGCTACGTGAACTAATACAACACTTCAGAAATTACTTCCGGTCACTCCTAGTATATAAATAAGAAAGTGTTACTCCGTGGTGCTTTATTGTACTTCCAACATTGTGACAGATCAAATACGTTTGGAAAACTTTGTTAACATTGAGTGTAACATATCAAAAAGTGCTCATTTTTACTTGAATCGTGTGTCAGATAACTTGTATACATTGATTTCTAGTCATTAGAGAGTTTACGCATATACACTAATCACAAATATAGTAGAACATCTCAGATAATCCCGATTAATTTTCTCGTGAGATATATAACAATTCTAATTGTGAGAAATACGATGGTTATATTAGCTAGTAAGTGTTTGATTAGTAAAGTAAAAGTGATATTTGCGGAGGAGAAAGTATATTGAGTAAGTTCATTGATGATGCATGAAGTAGTAAGGCTGGCTTGTCAATAAGGCGTTATGTTATAGTATATATAAAGATTTTTATGGTTATGTTTGAACATGGAATTTGTTTTAAATTTTATTACTGAGATATGCTAATAGATTAGATATTAACAGTAAAATTTAATTAATAATAGTGGTGAATATACAGTAGTACCTATATTTGTTTAATTTTATGAATAGATGTATTGTTTACTAATTTTAATTGGAATATCTGAAACTTGACCGTTTACATAAGGTTTAGAAGTATTACTTAAAATTTGATTAAATTAGTATAAACATAAATGTATCCTAATCATTTCAGCTGTTCTTTTTTGCTAATAGAATTTGAATGACATTAGATATTATGAATAGCTAAAACATACTTATAGAACGGAACGAGTATTTTTACTACCAGTTAACTAAAATTTGTCCGTACAAACTGTCAGTACAGACCGAATGTTATTATTTATAATAACCTACTTAATAGTTTATTCGTCCTATATTGATATTTTTATGAGTTAAATGCGCTATCCCAATTTATATAAGATTATAAAATTTTATATCATATGAGTAGTGGTTATTATATCGTATAAGGAACTCTTATACATATTGATTTAGGTTATCTAATATAATAAAGTGTATGGATAAATTCATATCCTTGTGATTGAATCATGTTTAAGTAAAAGAGATACAGTATCATTATTGGTATTACATAATGAAGTAATTAGATTGAGACTTATGAGGAATACAGCACAATTTAATAGAAATTTGGTTGCAGTATTCAGACTTATAATTGATATATATCTTTGGAGCTCAAAAAGCACAACATTGGCGTGTCTAGTGTATGTTGACGATTTAAATGGACAGTGTGCGTGATGATGAGCGTTTTTATTGTCTTTTCCTCTTTGTGGATTTTAAGAGATTAAATAGGCTAGTGATTAAGGGGTTTTCAGCGTATGTGTTGAGGCAATCCTCCTAGCAAAAAAGGAAAAGACATCATCTAACCAATTGAGTGGTTTTGAGATTTAACGTAATTGCGCACGGTAGGAATTTCTAATCACATGTGTACTTTGTGTTTATACTTTCAAAGCTATGTATATATTTTGCGTACTTGTGTATCTAGTTTATTTAAGATATTAACTACGTTTACCATATATCTTAAGAAAAATTCGTACATTTTTTTAATAACTAGGTTTTGAGGATGTTTTGACTGGTATACAAGTGATATCAATAATATGGTGATATAAAGGGGATGTATTATTACAGAGCGACATCGGCATTAGCATAAGATAGTATACGATTAGAATTTAGGTATTAGAATGGATATCAAATTATGGCTGTGAAGATACATACCTGTTACCTTTATCCTTATTCTTTATGTCAGAGTAATGCCTTCGCGAGCAGAATTATATTTTTGTCCTATATCTCTCTATATCTCTTATATCAAACCCTCTAGTGTAAATTAGGCTGTGAGTTTATTTTAATTGACTTCATACCGAAACACAAAAAAATAAATCTATAAAAAAAAAAAGAATATTATATTAAAATAAAAAAATCACAGACCTTGGAATCTAATATGTTATCTCGAGAAGTTTCAGATTCACTTAACTAATTTGATTAGCCAAATGTTGAGAAATTGTATTATTAGCATTCAGTTTTTATCCTACCCTACTGAAAGCATTTAATTATTTTTTGCTTGTAGTATTTTATGTAACAGATCTCAAATTTTAATTTGGTCGTTTTACATTTACATTTTTTAATAAATGTATAAGAATCCATACATAGGTGTTATTTTTAAAGTTTTGTCTGCAAACACATCAATTATAGGTAGGCAGGTCTACAGATGAAAAACATGGTTATTTGCGTTTATGAGACAGACATAGAAAAGTTTGGTGTACGAGGTATGCTTTAACACTAAATATATTTTCACAAGATGAAATAATACTATAGTTTGATGACCTGATGGTCATAGTTTTTTCTTAAAAGTATTATTTATTTATTTTTTTTTAGAAGATGGTTGAAATAGGGGGTCTGTGTAAAGTGATTGATGAGATTTAAATTAATTGTAGGGTAGGTGCAAGTGTGCACAATTGGCAAGATTTTGTTCCAATTTATAATATTTTAGTATTGTGATATTGACCTAAAATAGCTATTATATATATATATTAGGTATTATATTTATATATATATATATATATTATATATATATTATTATATAGTTCATATTACAATTAATAATGAATTCTGTAAATTGAGAAAAAATTTAATTATTCTACTGAATTAAATTTCAATTTATTAAATTTTTATTTTAGCAAATACATTTGAATTAAATTTACTTTTTCAGATTTTTGAAAGGACGAAATTTCTTCTTAATTATGCAAATAATTTTATTCAATTTGAAAATTCCTAATTTTTTCTTTTTCATATTTATTTTTTTATTCTTTTTCTTGTTTTTTTCTAGTTTTTACTTTTTGCGCTGTTTTTGTTTTAATTTATTTTTTTATTGGTTTTCGTTTTTTTAAATTAATGTTTGTTTTTGTATGTTCTTTCTCTTTTATTGTTATTAATCTTCATGTTCCGTTTTTGCTCTTGTTTTTATTCATTTTATTTGTTGTTCTTGTTTGATCTTTTCTTGTTTTGTTCTCAATCTTCTTATTTTTATTCTTGTTCCTCTCGTTCTTTCTTATCTTTTATTGCTTTCTTTTTCGTGTTTCTTTTGTTTTATTGCTCCTTTTTATTTTAAGGTTTTACTCTTTCTTGCTTTCTTATTTTTCTTTCCTTTCTTGTTCGTCCCTTGCTTTGCTCTTGCTCCTTGGTCTGCTCTTGCTTTTTGCTCTATGGCCCTCCTTTTTCCTGCTCACCTTCCTTGCTTCCCTTTGGGCTGCTTGCCCCTTGTTTTGTTCTTTTCTTGGTCTTCTTGTTCTTGTTCCTCTTGTTTTTGTTCGTCCTTGTTCTTTTGTTCTTGTTCTTTTGTTCTTGTTCTTGTTCTGTCTTATCTCTTCTTAATGTCTTGCTCTTGCCTCTTGCATTGCTCTTGCTCTTGCTCTTGCCCTTAGCTCTTGCTCTTGCTCTTGCTGCTCTTGCTCTTGCTCTTGCTATATTGCCCTCCCTTGAGTGTTGCTTGTTTTTTTTTTGTTCTTAGTTCTTGTTCTTGTATCTTGTTCTTGTATTCCTTGTCTTTGTTCTTTGTTCTTTAGTTCTTGTATCTTGTTCTTTGTTCTTGTTCCTTGTTTTGTTACTTAGTTCTTTGTTCTTGGTTCTTGTTCTTGTTCTTGTTCCTGTGTCTTTGTTCTTGTTCCGTTGTACTTAGTTGCTTGTTTTGTTTTTGGCTTTCTTGTTCTTGTTCTGTGTTGTTCTTGTTCTTGTTCTTTGTTCTTGTCCTACTTGTTTTCTTCTTCTTGTTCTTGTCTTGTTCTTGTTCTTGTTCTTGTTTTGTTCTTCTTGTGTTTTTGTTCTTCTTCTTTCGCTCTTGTCTTGCTCTTGTTCCTTGTTCTTGTTCTGTTTTTGCTCTTGTTCTTGTTATTCGCTAATTGCTTCTTTTGAGCTCTTGTTTTTGTCTTTGTTTTGTTCTATCGTCTGTTCTTGTTCTTGTTCTTGTTCTTCTTTTCTCTTATTGTAGAGTTTTACAATGTTTTTTGTAAGTTCTCTTTTAAACCCTTTTTATCAATTTAAATTATTAAAACTTTTCGACGTCTCTTATTTTTATTTTTCTTCTTAATGTTCTTTTACTTGTTCTTTTTAATCTTCTATTAATTTTTTTTTCTTTTTTCTGATATTTTTTTTTACGTGTTCTCAAGCATTTGTGGCTTGACTTGTGTCATTTTCAAGTCATCCTATTATTCTTATTTTGTGAATGCCCATCTTATCATTGTTCTTGTTCTTGTGCCCTATTATTGTTTTTTATTTTTTTTTTTTTTTTTATATTTTTATTTATTAGTTTTCGTAATCTTGTTCTTTTTGTTCTTCTTGTAGCTACTACTGCATTTTCATCTTGTTCTTCATCTTTCACTTTTTATATTTTGGTTAATGTTCTTCGAGTTTTGTCCTCGTTTGTCGTTTTTTTCTAAACTTTTTTCATTTTGTTATTTCTTATGTATATATAATATATAATATTATAATATAATAATATATATATAATATACTATAATATATACTATTTATATATTATATATATATATATATATATTATATATATTATATATGTAAATATATATATAATTAATAATAATATATAATATATATATATATATATAATATAAATTTATATATATAATATTATATATATACTATATTATTATAATATTATATTCTAGTTATTAGTTATTAGTGTTAAATCATAAGGGGTGTTAATACAATCTGAATTTATTCAATTTTAACGTAATTCATATATTATATATTGAATATTACATTATATATATGTATTTATATTATTTTGTATAATAATACTATTTAAGTAAATAAAATGTTAATTGCATTATAATCTCACGTTTATAATTATATATATACAGTAGGATGTGTATTACGATGTATTCTTAATTTATTATATACGTTATATCTTATAATTACTAGATTTATATATTTATTTTTATATATCTGTATTAGATATATTATTATTGTTCTATAGATAATAATATGTATTTCTATATTAAATATATTAATATATATATATATACACTATGTATATTATTCCATGTAATAATTTGTATATATTACGTTCTAGATATAGTATATAGTATACTATTATATATTATTTATATTAAAAATATAGTAGTTATAACATTATTATTCAGTAATATATAATTTATTATTTTTGTTGGTTTACTATATTTATAAATAATATATTATTATATAGTACTATTTTAATAATTATATTATTAAGTATATAAATATTTAATATAGATATATACATATATAATTATAATTAATTATATAACATAAGTATTATAGATATTAATTTTTAAGTTTTGTTAAATGATATATATATAGCAATATATATATTTATACTATATTATATACGTATATATATTATATATATATTATATTAGCTATATATTATAATATAAATATATATAGCTATATATATATATATAAATATTATATTATACCTATATAAATATAATATATAATAATATATATATATTGATTATTATATATAATATAATATATATATATATATATATATTATTATATATTATTCATATTTTATATTATATTTATATATATAATTATATACTATATATATAGTTATATATATATATAGTATATAGTATAATAATATAATATATTATTAATATACGTATTATATAATTACATATATATATTATATATATATATATATATATATATATATAAATATATATAAATTATATAATATATTATAAATATATATATATTAATAATGATATTAAATATATATATATATTATATTATATATATATATATAATTATTAAATATATAATATATTATGTATATATTTATATTATATATATATATATATTATATACTACTATATATAATATATATATTATATATATATATATATATATACTATTATATTAATTAATATATTATATATATATCTATAGTTTTATATAATATATTATATCTATATATATATATTATATATATATAAGTATAATATATATATATAATATATATATTATATCTTATAATATATATATCTTTCTTTCTTTCTTTTTTATCTTCCTTCTATTTTGCCAAGAATGGGAGTAAGGTGCGTACATGCATTGGAAAAGAAAGCAGTAGAAGAACTGGTATAGTCGAAAAGAAAGCAGCCTTACCGCCCCCTCAGAACCATTAATTAGTGGGAACTCATTCGCAGTCAGAAAATCTACCCTAAAGCTTCATGGGAAAGCGATGGAACCTCACTATGGTAGATTTTCAAGTGTAGGGTTCATCTTGGCACGTGGGTCCACAAATACCCTTCAAATCCGCCATTCAATTCCTGTATCAAACTTTCTTCTCGCATCTAACAAAACTCACATTTTCTCTTAAACACATTTCGTTATGGACTTAATCCCTTTTTCTCGGTCTCCCGCGTCGGTTCCACACCTAGCCATCTATACACCGTAACCACCGCTATCTCATCCTTTCATATGACCAATACCATCTCAACATACCATTTACTCTTATTTCTCATTTACTCGCATTCTCACACCTGCACAATATCTACTCTATAAGTTCATTCCTGTTTTATCAATTCCCTTATTCTTTCTAACACCTAGCAACCCTAAGATTGTCATCTGAAACACATTGGGCTTTAGACTTATTTTTATTCATGACATAAGTCTCACTATATACATATACACAGGTAACAACATACCTCTGCCAAATCTAGCACTCAAGACTTAGTCCGATTTACATTACACACAGACGTTTATTCACCGCCATTTCTGCATTCACGACTTTCCGTACCTACCTATGCATCGTCCGTTCATCTCTATCACGATACTACCTAAATATAATTAAACTCAGACACTTTTCATGCTCACCATCCACCATAACTTCACACTGAGGAGTGTCGTCACTCACAACATAACCTTTTCTATCCAGTTTACTTTCACCCTCCTTTTACATAACCCTGCCAAATCTCTTACCAATCCTCTCAAACTTCTTCAGATCGCCACACAGAAAACCAGAATATACATCCAAATATAGGTAGGGCACCCTCACTCATCTCCATTCTCACAGCACCATCAACAACCATTTCCTGCCAACCCCACTTCGAATTCTTTCATAACTCATCCATATACAAATGGAAAATAACCAACGGAGAGATTCAACAACAATGTCATACTGCTATTATACTATAACCAATCACCGATTGAATACATTTATGTCTCTACAATGCATCTGACTATCAGTCAACATACTATTTTGTTCCATCATATATATATATATTGTATATATATATATATATATAATATATATATACTATATATAATTATATATAATACTATTTTATATTTAATTTATAATATTAATAAATAAATAATATATATATATAATTATTTATATATATAATATATACTATATTATATAATACTATATATATATATATATTATAGTATATATATAATAGTATATATATTATAATATTTAATATTTATTATATATTTATATATACTAATATATATATATATAATATATATATATATATATATTAATATATATATATTATAATATAATATATATATATATATATATATTATATATATATATACTTATAGTTTATATATATATAATATATATATCTAATTATATTATATTATATATATATATAATTATATATATATAAAATATATATAATACTATATATATATAATATAACTATATATATATATATATTATTAAGAAGCTCGTTAAAAATAGCGCAAAACTTGGGTAAATATCACTCTCAGCAACGGAAGGCCCCTAATTTCATGAAACCTCACATAACAGACAGCAGCTAAGCATAAGTGTAACATTAACACCCAGCAGAGAATTGGCTGCAGTATCGGGGCCGTCACAACGATAAATTTATGAAAACATAAATCACGTAACTAGACCTGGGATAGGTGGGGGTAGGTTATGTCCATGGGTATACATCAAGCGAGGGATCTATTACGTAGAAGCGAACTCCGATAAATCTGGAGAGGATAATGCGTCAATAGTCAAGAGGTCAATGCGTGAGGATAACAACACTCCACGCCGAAGGACACGAGTACCGGGCCCTTGGTTGACTGTTTGGCGTAGTGCACACAACGATTGCACAGGTTGTCCAACGGTACCACGAAACCTTGACATATGAACTACTGTGTTATCCTGTAGGTAAAAATATCGATATTTTGAGAATTGATATATCGATATTCGATAACATAATTTTTGATACGTAGTAAATAGTACAATCACAATCACACATCGTTATGGGATACGGGGGTGCATCCCGTAGATAAATTTTCGTGTGCTATGCATTCGAATGCATGGGCAACGAAAATTGTTTATTTATATGTTAATGTATCGAATACTAATATATCGATATATCAAATATCGTTAATATTGCCTATCGGAACATAATTTGTTTTTCCCTTAAAATATCATCAAGCGTAGTCAAGTTCACTGACTCTGTCCTTGCTCTGAATTTATATTTGATATTTTTAATAATTTAACGATTTTGTAATTTATTAATTTGCTTTTCCAAACCTATTTTTATAAAATAATTAATAAATGTTAGGAAAAATTACATTTTGAGTTTCTAGAATTAGTTTTACATAAATCCCAGTTAAAAGCCGTAATGAAAACCTTTTACCTTTTCGTCAATATTTAGAAATTTTAAACCAATATTACTAATGAAATTTATTATCAATCTCATTTCATAGCAAACTTCTCACTACAAAGAGAAAAAAAGAAAAAAAAAAAAAAAAAAAAACAACTATTTTAGTAAAATATATTACTATGACAGTATTCTATTATTATTATTATTATTGATTATTATTATTATTATTATTATTATTATTATTATTATTATTATTATTATTATTATTATTATTATTATTTATTATTATTATTATTATTATTATTATTATTATTATTATTATTATTATTATTATTATTATTATTATTATTATTATTATTATTATTATTAATAATTATTATAATATTATATGTTAATAACATTATGATTCCTTTTTAATTAATAATTATTATTACTATTAATATTATTAATCATTAATTATTATTATAATATTATTATTATTAAATTATTTTTTATCTATTCCCTATGACTAGTATTATTATTATTATTATTATTATTATTATTATTATTATTATTATTATTATTATTATTATTATTATTATTATTATTATTATTATTATTATTATTATTATTATTTATTATTATTATTATTATTAGTATTAATGATCCTTATTTATTATATTAATATCCATTATTTTTATCATTATAAGTATACTTATTATTATTATATTATTATTATTATTATTATTATTATTATTATTATTATTATTATTATTCACTGTTGCTTATATTCTTGTTGGTGTTGTTTTTGTCCTTGTTTAATGCATTAATGTTAATAACTTAACAATATTAGACAAGGCCTAATTCAATGTAAAAGGCGAAACAGCGCTAATTAGGATTTCAATTTAGTCCGTCTGTTGGTTTCTACAATCTCATTTATATATGTATATATGTACGTATGTATGTACACGATAGGTGTGTATGTGTAAGGAGGGCCTTAAAATTTGTCACGTGATATATTGTGAAGCCGATTTTATTTAATTATTTCATTTGTTAACCAATTTAGTTTTGTAAAATTAAATTAGGTGGAGCTCAGAATGGAAAGTAACTCTATTCCTTTAATGACGTATTACGAAGTAAAAATCTGAACGAGTTAATCGTACAAACAAACGCACGATGCGCATTTCAAATTAGGGATTCGGGTTGCCAGATAAGTGGCTCGCTAATTGCTTTGGTGTATTAGGTTTCGTGTTTTTGAGATTATGACAACTAGAGAGGACAAATGCAAAGGAAGGGATATTGATTTAAATTTTAATTGGATTATGTGAAGAATAGAAATACCAGAGGGTTAGCTTGCAAGATTTCTACAGTTTATCCACTTGTCTTTTAATTTTAGCAATTTGTTTACTAATTATTTTAATTGTGAGTAAAATACGAACTATAATTAATTTAGAGCTTCCCAAATAAAATAGCAAAGTGATAAACTGAAACATCTCCCACCTCGGAAACATTTACATGTTATATTTACATTTACATTTACATGTGAAGATAGGAACCACAGAACGTTGGGTTGCATGACTTGTATATTTAAAAAAAAATTCGTTGGTTAGGAAATGAAGTAAAATGATAAAGGTTCGATATGAAACTATGTTCATAATAAATTTCAATGATAACATTGATTTTAAAAATTAAAAAGATAAAATAGTAGTAAGAAAATATAATAGAACGATAAATTACAATAAAATTTATCAATTGCGATAAAGCAGTTAGGAAAAGAATAGGCACCTGCAATAGATGGAATTCCAGTGGAGCTCTTACAATCGGTACCTACCGCAACATTGGCAGCTCTGTGTTAGCGTATTTAGAGAACATGCCAATGGTTAGATGAGTGGAAAAGTCCGTTTTCGTCATCAATCCCAAGAAAAGACAAAGAATTGCTCCAAATATCGTTCCATCGTCTTGATACCACATGCTAGTAAGAACTTACTAAAGATTATTCAATTGAGCC
>JABUQX010021058.1:17500-25000 GCA_015478945.1 Trachelipus rathkii | reverse complement strand
TATATATATTGTTATTATTATTATTATATATATATATATTAATATTATTATATATATATTATTATTATATTATTATTATAAATATATATATTTATATATTATTATTATTATATATATATAGTTATTATATATATATATTATTATTATTATTATTATAGATATATATATATATATATTATTATATGTATATCATATTACTCATATATATATATATATATATATAGTATATATAGATTACTATATGTTATATATATATATATATATATATATATATATATATATATATATATATAGTTAAAACTTTATAAATGAGATTTAGGTTAGTTTCGAGATGAAAAGGGCAAAAAGGACTGCAAAGAATAATTTGTTTTAAAGCAATGTATCAAACAATTTTCAATCATTTCTTTAAATCATTGAGAAGGGAAGGGAGAGAGGAGGTAGGGGAATAATAATAGTTTTAGATGAATAGGAGTGGTATAAGGGAAGGGAGGAAGTTAGGGAGGGAGGGAATGGTGAGGTAGTGGAATGTTTGAGATTCGGGAATGGGGTGAGAGATAAGGTGAAAGGTTATTTAGGACAATGATAATAGTATGGCAGTGGAATCGGTTACCGGATAATCCGGTTCCGGTTTCGATGCCGGTTCCAACTCAGGTTCCGTTGCCGATCCCATTCCTGTTAAAGGTTCCAACACCGGTTCAGTTGCCGGTTCCTAAGTCAATTCCTACTCATGTTTCGATGCCGGTTTCACCTCTGACTCTATTTCTTGTTCTAATTCCGGTTCTAGCTCCAGTTCCAATTCCTGTTCTAACTCTGGTTTCCAACTCCAATAACTGACGATAACGCGAGACCCTCAAACCGGCTTCGGTTCAAATTCCGGTTTCAATTCTTAGTCTAATTTCCGTGCCGGATCTTGTTACGGTTCAGGTTAGGAATCGGATTCCGATCCCCCAGAACGTACCGTTTTCGATCTAAAAATTCTATTCTATGTAGTAGTTAAAAGAAAAATACAGTAAATTAGAATTTCAGCCAAGAGAGAAAAGCAAAGGAGGGAGAGAGGGAGGGAGGGAGGGAAGAAAGGAGGAAGGGAGGAAGGAAGGGAGGGAAGGAGAGTTGTAAGGAGAGAGGGAAGGAGAGGGAGGGAGGGAGGGGTGGGAAAAGAGGAGGAGGAAAGGAGGAGGAGAGGAGAAGAGAGGGAAGGAATGGAGGGAGGGAGGAGAGAAGAAGATAGGAGGGAGAGGACGGAGGAAATGTAGAATCTAAATTATTGAAAGAAAAAGGGGGATAAAGGATGTTAATAAGGAGGTTGAGAGGAAGAGAGGTAGGATTGGTTAAAGATACGAGACTGGATGATAATTGAGAAAGGTGTGGTGTTGATTATATAATAGAGGGAGAAAGGAGGAAAACGGTAAATATATGAGGGTAGGAGAAGCACTGATGATAAGAGATGAAGTGATAGAGGAAATAAATGGGCAAAAATCAGAAGAATGGGTTGATGGTAGTGGTGGAAGATAGAGAGAAAAAATTAAAGATTTAAAAGGTAAATGAGAATAAAGTGGGGAAAGTTTGTGATACATATAGGAAGTAAGGGAGAAAATAAGGAAGAAAAGAAGGGATATTTAATGAATTGGTAAAGAAATGGGGAGAAAGAACTTCCTAAGATGTAAATTTTAGAAAATGTTCAACGTTTTTCTTATATTTCGATAAATTTACATTTCTTTCTTAGAGAGACAAAGGTAGATAGCTCATTTTAGTTTAAATTATATTAATAGGTTAGGTTTGGTTAGGTTAGGTTAAGTTACGTTAGGTTAAATTAGGTTATATCTTAATTTATTTTACATATTGCTGAATTGTGATATGATACGAACAAATGTTTTTCAAAAGAAAATTTTTTTTCTGAGGATTTGAAGGACATGAAAAAGTTTCAAAAATTTATATTCACAAATTTGAGAAAATCAATAAGGAAGAAATTAAGGGGACCGTCTGATTTTTGTTTCGATCTGAGTCCCATTTAGCTCCAAACATAAAATGGACCCTAAATTCTTAATTTTCAGCTAATTTTGATAAAAAAAAGAAGCCAAAGTTTGATGACGTCTAAAACGTCGTTTTCGATTTTGGATTAATACAACCATTGAACTTTAACTGAATTCGGCAATGGTTATCAATATTCAATTGATCTTAAATTTGACACAGAAGTTAGAATCAAAAAAGATAACAAAAGTAGTCGTTATGAGCTCAGATTTTAAAAAAAAAAAAAACTCAAATAGTTATATATAGTATATATTATATATATATATATATATACATATATTACATATATATATATATATATATATATACATATTATTATTATTATTATATATTATTAATATTATATATATATATATATATATATATATATATATAACAGATAATTTTCAAGTATCTGTATTATTAGAGTATCTATATATATATATATATATATTAGATATATATATATATTATATATATATATATTATTATATATATATTATTATTATTATTATTATTATTATTATTATTATGATTATATATATATGTATGTTATATATAAAGTTATATATATATATATATATATATATATATAGAGTTATATAGTATATATATATATATATATATATATATATATATATATTATATATATATATATATATACATATATAGATATTGCTTGTAGGAGTCGTGCAAAATTTGTTCCTCTGTGCCCTTTTTTTTTTAAATAAATTAATTAACTTTTAAGTTTTTAAATGTTCTTTTAAGTTTCCTTTAATTAAATTCATTGCTCTGATTTATTTTTGTTTTAATTATTTTGATTGTTTGCCACGTGATTTTAATGTTTACTTTTTGCAAGTGGTGGGGATTGTAATTGAAACTTTTACCATCCGGAATCTTAAGCTAAGTTTTAGTTTGATTTTTATATTCTTTTAAACATTATTTAACATATTGTAGGATTTTAGTTTTTGTGTTTCTTTTAATTAATATTGGATAACGTAAAGTTTATTTTTAGGTTTTAACTAAATATCCCAAGTTTACCATCACCTTGGGATAATTTTAGTTTTTTTTTTCTAACATTAGTTTTAGTTATACTGTTAGTACACGATCGCTTGTGAGTAAACGTGCAAATTTTTAAACATTATTTAACATATTATAAAATTTTGCTTTGTGTTTTAATTGACATGGAAAACGCAAAGTTTATTTTGTGGTTTTAACTAAATATCCATAAGTTTACCATCACCTTGGGATACTTTTAATTTTTTTTTCTAACATTAGTTTTAGTTATACTGTTAGTACACGATCGCTTGTGTGTGTGTGTTTGTGTGTGTGTGTGGATTGAGTAAACGTGTAAATTTTTAAACCATTAGAGCTTGTGTGCGTTTGTTTGTGCGAGTGGCTGATCGAATGACAGGTCGAAGTAGATGGGGGTAGGCGCAGGCATGGGGTTAACTATTGACTTACACTGTTCATGGCCTGTGCTAATCACGAATCTGTGGAATATCACCCCCAAATCCCTAACCCAACATTATTATTGTCTGAGACCCAGCTAGCCATGGATTCTTTTTCAAATAAACTTAATATCTCTAACTATAACTTTTTCTCTTATACCTGCTCAAATGGTGGTGCCCAGCCTACAAACATAAACACTTAGTAAACACGTCCCGAGAATCTTGAATTTAACTTGATGTTCTAGAAGTGAAATCTTTTCTCCCCACTACTATCATTATCTTGTGTTTCTACTCTCCTAATGGAACAGATTTTCAGATTTTTTTATTATCTACATTTCCTCATGAGACTGTTACTTTCCCATCCAAATGCTGGTGATCCTCTATTTAGGGACTTAACCAAAGGGTTCACACTGAGGGTTGTTCCTCTCATTACTGATGCAGGCGGAGGAGGCCAAAGACGCAGTACCCTCAACGATCTGGGAACAGTTAATTACATGAACCATGTAAGGATATTCCAGATCGTCCTGAACCCAATTTTGAATATTGCTTGATCTTATGTTTCACCACTACTCCTCTGCCTTAAATACACCATTTCCTCCCATTGGCAACTTGACCACAATCTTGTGCAGTTTTAGTAATATAACATCTTTTTCTCAAGTTAGTTCACCACATGACCTAAAAGTATCGTCAGATACTCTAATAGCCAATTGGGAGAGTTGCGTTGCTTCTACGCGAACTATCCTTGTTTTGAATCTTGCTTTGATCCTGGAGATGGTTTGATATCTACCGAAAAGGTGGGGGCCGTAATCACCGATAGGATGAGCAGGTTCATTCCATCTTCTTCAACTAAATTTTTTCTCCCCAAAACTAAGGTCTGAAGCTTGTTCTCGCGCCATTCATGAGAGAGACATTGCGTATCGGGCATGGGAAAACTCTCGTTCTCCTATCACTTACCAATTTTCATTTCCGGCGAATCGTTGTAGGGAGAATATTATTCAACAAGATAGACGTACTTTTACTAAAAGAAGGTGCGACAACCTGCTTGGATTTCCTGCTTATAAAAGGACTAAATCTCTTTGTCAAAAACATCTCTAACAACTTCTTGCAACTTATTCTTTCCTCCCCATTCAGCTCCGACGGTTCTTTTGCTAATCCTCCTTCCTTAGTAAAGGCCAATCTTCTGGCCTCTGTTATATCTAATTACCCTGATGATTCGGTATCCCTCCCTCCCACTCCTTCCTGTTTCAGTTCTACCCTGTGATTACACACATGATCGTGTGCATGGGATCCGAGATATATGAGTGATAGATGTCAAGTACCCGATTGGCATTTTTACCAATGGTTTGTGGGACTGTGCTGGTCCTCGTTCAAATCTACCCTCCATTCTTTTATGTCAAAACTTTTCACTAATATTCCAAGCGTCGTAGGTCCAAACGATTCCAAAAAAAGGGCCGCTCTGATCCTTCAACTATCGCCCCATAGCTCTCACTTGTAGTCTATCTAAATTTTGAAACTCTTAACCCTCATTTCTGACTATCTTTGGAGTCTTATTCTCTTTTTCTTTCAGATCATTGCAAGTGGCTTTCGTCGTTTCGAGATCAATCTAGTGATATACCTTTCCTATCTAACTGATTTATGGTCTTCGCCCTTAGGGACCAAGGAGTCTTGTGGTGGCACTTATCCAGCTTTTGACCGGGATTATGTCACTGCTCTCTGGCCCTTCCTTTGCTTCTCCTTCTTTTGCTTACTATTGTCTAGTTTTCTCTCCATCGTTTCTATCAGTACTGATGGAGCGACCCTTCTTTCCCAGCATCAGGGAAACTGCAAGGTCTCTGTCTCCTATTTAAAATTTTATTAGAATAGTTTTTCAATAACGATCTCCTCAGCTGTACTTCCAACTTTGTTCACTCTTATGCCGATGACTCAAACCCTCCACTCTACTTCACTCTAAATCTGCTCCCTCTTTGCTTAGAGGCTCTCTGTCTTCAGCTTCCGATTCTATCCTTGTTTGATCTGATGGATTTAGTGGAACACTGTAAATTCTTTGTAAAATTCAAATTTTTAAAAACTCCACCTTCACATTCCTCTCAAAACACCTCCTCCGACCTTCCGTGTTTCGATTTGGCCCTAACGTCTCCTGTGCATAATGATAAACATTCTGATCTAACATAAAACAATAAATATTCAGAAACTCATATTTATGGCTATAAGGTGGCCTCAAGAAGTTGGAGTCTGTTCGAGTTGTAGTGGAATTTTTTCTCCATTAGTTGAATTAGTGTTATATAAGGGCCTGCCCTTGTATATACTGTTCCCTCACATTTGGGGGCTCCAGCTCCACCCTCATTATAGGGTTGAGTCTAAAGCTAAGAGACTAATAAACCGTCCCCTACTTTCAAACCTCTTGACCCTATCTCTGACGACGTTAAGCACCATTCCTTTCATAGAATATAGATGCTCAGAGTTGGCCACTGTATTCCACCCACTATGTCGTCTCAATACAGTTAAAAGCATGTTTCGTAAGAATTTAGTGAGATGAGAACCCTGACTGACCTGCTGCAGCCCCTTTCTTCCAGCCACTCTCTGTCTTCCTAGGAACCTTGCCTTCTTCTGTTTTTCCAACTATATTTAATCTTTTAAAGCCCAATGTCTGGTGCAAGTCAACTCATGGAGAGATTGCCTTAGGCTAGATCAGTGGGTTTTCTGTTTACTTTCGCCCTCCTGAAAAAGTGACGGCCCAGAGGGAATGTTAACCGTAAACATATATATATATAGTATATATAGAGATATATGGAGCATATATATATATATATATGCTATATATATAAGGCTATATATATATATATAGGTATATAAGGTTACTATATATATATTGGGTCAGTCTCATTTATGGTTTTGTTTTACATTGTGTTGTATTTGGCAAACCACGCGTGACACGTGTCTAACTATCCCGTTTTCTTTTCCAGTATTGTTTGGCAAATCAAGGAATTGAAGCTGCACGACTTATGTTTTTGGCGTGTTTTCAGTGAAAGGGCTCTACAGCAGCTCAATGAAAATCCCCTGTTCTATCTCGAGATTTTGTTCAGTGATGAGGCCAATTTTTGGCTCAAAGGGTATGTTAACAAACAGTACTGCCATATTTGGGCTGATAAGCAACCTGAGGAGTTTGAAGAGCTACCACTACAGCCACTGAAATGCACAGTTTGGTGTGGTCTATGGGGCGGCGGAATCATAGGTCCATATTTCTTCAAAAATGAGGCCGGACAGAATGTAAGGCATGATAGCGGAATATTTGATGCCACAAATTAAAGCCCCTGGCCTACGTGAAGTTTGGTTTCAACAAAACGGTGCTACTTGCCATACAGCGCCAGAAACAATGGACTTTTTGAGAAATCAATTTGGTGGGCAGTTAATTTCGAGTTTTGGACCTGAGAATTGGGCTCTTAGATCGTGCGATATCACACCGTTGGATTATTTTCTTTTGGGTTCGTGAAGTCAATGGTCTTCAGGGATAAGCTTCTCAACGTTTTAGCTACAACATGTTTTGAATCGGGTGCATACCCAAAGCTCGAGCGTGACGTCCAAGAGGGTTCGTCTTCAGGATGGACCATTTAATCCATAATCGCGACCAACATTTAAATGAGATAATCTTTAAAAAGTAAATGCCATATATTGTTCTTTGAACTCATAATAAACTTCTCACCATAAGGCAAATAGAAATAATTTCATTTAATTTGGACATTTTGGTTACATATATATATATATATATATATATATATATATATATATATATATATATATATATATATATATATATATATATATATATATATATATATATATATATATATATATTATTATATATATTATTAAGGTTAAGTATATATATATATATATATATATAGTTACTAAGGTTATTATTATTAATTATATATATATATATATATATTATATATATATATATATATTTATATATATAAGAGAGAGAGAGAGTATATATTATTTATAGAGAGATATATATTATATATATATATATATATATATG
>JABUQX010021058.1:5000-10000 GCA_015478945.1 Trachelipus rathkii | reverse complement strand
TCTTATTTCCTCCAGCAATATCCCTTCTGTCCTTTCTCCTTCCTCCACCACCTCCCGTTCCCTCTCCATCTGCACCTCCTCAACCTCAAATCTCAACAATTCCTCAAAGTATTCTCTCCATCTTTCCAGCACCTCCTCCTCCTCTACCAACGTTTCTCCCTCCTTATTCATTATGACGTGCGTTTCTGGTTCTTTCGAGGTTCTCATACTTTTAGCCAATCCGTAGATTAATTTTTTTGTTCCCATTATGTTCTCCTTCAGTTCCGACCCTATTTTTACCCATGATTGCTTCATACTCCTTCTTTTTATCCTTTCTGCAATGTTTCTGGCTTCAACATAATCCAATCTATTTTCTTCAGTTTTTACTTTCATCCATTTCCTGTATGCTCTATTCTTATCAGTTATGGCAGCCTTCACTTCATCGTTCCACCATGCTGTCTTTTTCCTCCTCCCTCTACTTATTCTCTTTTCTCCCAGGACCTCTTTTGCTGTTCCCATCATATTTTCCTTAAATTTATTCCATTTTTCATCTATTGTTTCTCTCATATTTCCTACTTGCATCTTTCTTCTTTTTAAGGTCTCATCAAATTTCTCCTTCGTTGCCTGGTCCTTTAGTTCTTCTAGCAGATATCTCTTTTTAACCAATTTCCTCGGCTTATCTCTCTCTCTCCATCTCAGTATCCCAATTACCATCCTGTGGTCCGAATCCAAGGATACGTTCGGTAGGCTCTTCACGTCCATGAATATATTCTTTTTATTGGTCAAAACTAAATCTATCATTGACTTTTCTACGTATCTTTCTAAATCCACACTCCATCTGTACCAGGTCCACTTTTTACTTTCTTCATGTTGGAAGCATGTGTTCATGAAAGTTAATCCGTTTCTCACTGCAAAATCTATCATCAGTTCCCCCTCTTCGTTCCTGTCTCCCACTCCGAAAGCCCCCATGACTCTCTCTTCTCCTTCTCTTCTAGTTCCAATATGTGCATTCAGGTCTCCAATTATGATCTTAGTCTCTCCTCCCTTATATGGGGCGTATGTTTGTATTATACTTAATCTCTCTCCTCTGACCTTCATCGTAATAGCCATCAATCTTTCATTTATCAATATCGTTTCTGTTATATTCTTGTAGATATCCGGTTTCACTAAGATCGCCACACCGTGTCTTTTTTCTTCTTGCAATCCCTTATATATCAGTACATAGTCTTCATGTATTCTCCTAGTACCCTCTCCCTCGTATCTCGTTTCACACATTCCCATCACGTCCAATCTTCTCTCCTTCATTAAGTCATTGAGGACGTGGAGTTGGGCTTCTGCGTACCTACGTTAATTGTGCAAACTCTATTTAGTCCAAATCCTATTTCTTAGTCCACTTTCGCCAGCCATCAATTTTGTCAGTCCTATCCTGAGGCATCACATTGGGCTCCTGAGCAAATGAGCTTCTAGGTAGCTTGCTGGGCCTATCCTACCTTTAGCTAGAGTCTGCTAGTCGAGTCCAGGTACACGACGAAGATTGGAGTTAGCTTCTACCCGTATATATATATATATATTATTATTATTACATATATATATATATATATGTTACATACATATATATATATATATATATATATATATATATATAAATATATTACATATTATTATTATTATATATATATATATATATATATATATATTATTATTATTATTAATATATAATAATACATACATATATATATTATTATATATATATATATATATATATATATATTATTATTATTATTATATATATTATTATTATATATTATTATATATATATGTATATATTATTATTATTATTATACATATATATTATTAGTTATTACATACATATTACATATGTTATTATATATATATTATTATTGTTATTATTATTATTATATTACATATTACATATATATATATATATATATATATATATATATATATATATTATATTCCCCAAAATTACCAAGTTGAAAAAAAAATTGTGCAATTTTTTAATCAGACACCTCTTGGTTTACATTTTTAAAATAATTGAAAAAATAGCATTCATTCATACATGCATATTGATATTTCTTGAAGCGATTTTCTTTAAAAACTTTCATAAGAATCATCCAAGATATGCCTAACTAAAATATATATGTATGTAATAACTATGTATACGTACACGTACATACATACATACATACATACATACATACATACATACATACATACATACATACATACATACATACATACATACACATTACACACACATACATACATACATACATATACATATTATAATATATATATATACATACATACATACATACATACATACATACATAATATTACTTAAGTATATCTTGAATAGATTCCTTTATAAAAGTTTTTAAAGAAATTCACTTCAAGAAATCTAAAGACTGACTTGAAGAGCAAAGCACAACCAAGCAAAGTTTCAAGAGTTCTCCAATTCAAACACAGTCAGAGAGATCAGACAGAGAATAAGAGCGAATCTATGGTCGACAGGGATACAGCTATAGATAGAGATGTGAAATAAATTTTATAAGGTGTTAGCTTGAGAATAAACTTAGACTGGAGAGAAAAGCTTAGAGAACAGAGATCCCAGAAGAGAGGAGAGAGAGAGTAGAGAGATGAATGAAAGAAAGAAGACGAGAGAGAGAGAGAGAGAGAGAGGAGTAGTAAAGATGAAGTGAAGTGAATAAGACGCCCAATTGAATTAGTGAAGTTAAAATTAGTAAAAGCTCTATGGACTGGTGAGATCAGGGCCGCAAAACAATTGGATAAAAGTGTGAACACGAGCGCGAGGAGTTACCTTCACTCTAAAGAGAGTGAGAAGAAGTTGTGTTCAGACGTAGCGAACTAAGAAAGAGCAGCAGCACTAGTAGTCTACAGTATGTTCCATGATGCTAGGACTTAGAAAGCACAAGCAGGACCACAGACCTGACCACAGAAGGACAGATGCAAAGATTGCATCGCAGCAGAACCCGTGAAAACTACTGAGCGAAGATCATGAGGAAATATAGAAGATATAGAAGTGGATGACACTGACACTTCAGTGACATATCAGCCAACGTCTACAAACACTTCGCCAAGACCAATCACTCAAAGTAAATTAAATGACTTGACAGAGATCTTGGTCTTTCTAAAGGAACGCACATCGCTTCTGCATTTCCGTCTTAGTGAGCACTTACCTCCTCTCTCAAGAACACATAAAACTTTTGGTTCAGAAATATGACAAGGAGTTTCGAAAAGTTCTGTGCAGGTTGCTTCTTGCACGCTATTGGTGTTATGCAATGAGTAAAAGGTTAATTGAGGCACTTGCGTCGCTTACCATTCAAGTGAATGGAGGCTCTTCATTGATCTTCTAGCAGAAGCTGAAGGCCGTACTCTAAATATTGGCAATAAAATGGCATCCGTACTATTGCCCATTCAGTTCCGTTAAAGAAAGCTTACAAATATAGTGGAATGTCATTGATTAATAACAATCAGTACTTCTAACCAACAACTGGTAATATGTGGTGATCTTCAAGGTAAGATCGATATTTCCCAGTTCTTCTTGTCATTATAAGAATCTTGCATTTTAAAAAAATTAACCTCTATATCCTTTCAAAAGACTGTTGCAATCCATTACCTACAATAGCCAAAGAAGGTTTTCCAATTTTTAATTTACTACCTTAATGTATTTTTAAGAATTAATCCTTTCTTTCAGGTTGTGTGCCTTCTTCTTTGGATGCAAGGAGGCTACACAAAATATCCTTGCTTCATGTGTCTTGGATAGCCGTGCTGATAGTCTTCACTATAAGCAAAAAAACTGGCCAGCTCGAGAGACATTCCAATTTGGCTGCCACAACGTGGTAGCTGAACCTCTAGTCCTCCCAAAAATGTTTTACTGCCTCCTCTCTTCATTAACGCTTGGCCTGATGTAAGAACTTGGTCAAAGCATCTGAATAAAGAGGCAAGCTTTTAAAGTATCTGACTGCAAAATTGCCCACACATCACAGTGATGCTAAGCTCCAATGCAGGCATATTTGACGGTCCCAATTAGAACTCTGTTAAGGACAAGCTTTTTAAACAATTGAAGCATTGTGAACAAGATCATGGCGTCGTTTAGTAAAGTAATTGGACGTTTTTCTGTAATAAAAGAGCTCAGAATCTATTCACAATGTAAATGAGCTTAGAAAATGCTTCGACCAAAATGGGAGCTCGCATGTCGATAAAAATTCATTTTCTCCATTCACATCTTGACTATTTTCCCGCAAACTGTGTAGATTACAGCGAGGAACAAGGTGAAAGATTTCACCAAGACATAAAGACGTGGAAACAAGATATCAAGGACGCTGGGACATCAACATGTTAGCTGACTATTGCTGGTGTCTTAAACGCGAGGAACCAACATCGCTTCACAAACGGAAATCATCGACTTCGTTCTTGGAAAATAGTTTCTTGCACGTCTTGGTTAAGCTCATAATAGTAAGTTTACAAATTATTAAAGGAAAGCTCGAATATTGTGTCGGTATTATTTTTTCCTAGTTTACAAGTAATGGTAATTTATTAAATAACTTTGATATATCAATAACTAATTTTTCTTCAAATACCCCCAATTTCTAAAGAAGTAGTGGCGCTGTATCTCAAAAACCAGACCTGATTGCGCTAACATGAATGTCGAATATTTAAATTTAGGGGACCTATTTGTTAGGAATACTTCAGAAACCCAGGAACAGAAAATTTTGTTTCTTCAAATCAGGCCTGTGTAATAATAATAATAATATATAATAATAATAATAATAATAATATAATCAATTAATAAAATAAGTAATAATAATAATTAATAATAATAATAATCATAATAATATATAATTAATAAATAATAATAATAATAATAATATAGATAATAATATATATAATAATATATAGAGAGAGATGAATAATAAAATAATAATTTAAACCTTTCTCTGAATAAAGAAATTGCAATTTAAATCTAGTTGCGAGAG
>JABUQX010021058.1:0-2500 GCA_015478945.1 Trachelipus rathkii | reverse complement strand
CAAATATATTTATGCAAAAGAGATTAACTGAAATATTCTTTTTTTTGGCTTTTCCTTTCGAATAAAGTTAAATTTTAAATTCGCCCTTCTGTCTGTAAGAATTTTTAAAAAATGTCATGTTCAAACGGGGACAATTTAAGGATATGGAAAATATGTACATAAATAGTGTTAATGAGGAATATGAACATGTACCCGTACTTGTAAATTATAATATATATATAATAATATATATATTATTATATCTAATATTATATATAGTAATATATATATAATATATATATACTATATATATATATATATATATATAGTATATAGTTAATAATTTATTATATTATATATATTATATATATATATATATATATATATATATATATATATGATAAATATTATATATATATATATATATAATATATATATATATTATATATATATAATATATTATATATATATATATATATCATAATTATTTTATAATATATATTCATATAATATATATATATATTATATATTATATAAATATATATATATTATATATAATATTAAATAAATAATATAATAGATATATATATATACTATAATATATATATATAATTATATATTTATATCTATATAAATATATATTATATATATATATATATATATATATATATCTATATGGATTATATATATATATATTAATATATAATATATTATTATATACTATATATATATATATTATATAGTATATTATATATAATATATATACTATAATATAATTATATAATATATAATATATATATAATATATATGCTATATATAATATATATATATATATATATATATATATATATAACTATATATATATATAATAAATATATATTATATATATATATAATATATAACTATTATATATATATATAATTATATATATTATATATAAATATATATATATAATTATATATTAATTAATAATATATATATATATATTTATATATTATAATATATTTTATATATTATAATATATATATTAGTATATTATATTATATATATACTATAATTATATTATATTAATATATATATAGTTATTAAATATATATAAGTTATATATAATATATGATATATATAATATATATATATATATTATATATATAATATATATATAATAATTTTTATATTATATATATATATTATATATAATATATATACATAATAATATCTATATTTATATATATATAAATAATATATATATCTATATATATATATATATATTATATATATATATATATATATATATATCTATATATATATAATATAATATTAATGATTAAATATATATATATAATAGTATATATATATATATATAAAATGTCTATTATATATATATATATATTATTATATTATTTATATATAATATATATATAATATATATTACTATATATATATAATATATATATATATGATATATATATATATATTATAGCGGTAATATATAATACTATATATATATCTATATATAATATACTATATATATTATATATATATATCATATTTCTACTATATATATACATATATATATATTATATATATTTATATATATTTATATATCAATATAAGATATATATATATATTATATATAACTATTATATTATATTTATATATATATTATATATATATACCTATATATTTATATATATAGTATAATCTATATATATATATTATATATATATATATATCTATACTATATATATATATTATATTATAATATATATATAATATAATAATATATAGTATATATATAAATATATATATATATATATACTAATTTATATATATAATATATATATAATATATATTACGTATATATATATTAAGTATAGTATATATTTAAATATATATATAAATATATAATATATATATATATATTATTATATATATATATTATTATATATATATTATATAGTATATATATATATATATATTATATATATTATATATATTCTGTGTGTGTGTGTAGGAAATAATCTAATAATAATATAAAATATTATAAATAATAATTTAATTAATATCAGATAATAATATCAAATATACCTCATTGAACGCATGTTCCAATAGCTTTCGTTGTGATAAACAACTGAGTAACTCAAGCATTTAATTATATATATATATATTTAATATATATATATTATATATTAATATATATATGTATATATCATATATACATATATTTATATTTATATATAATAAATATATATAATATATATATATATATATATATATATATATATATTTATTATATATTTATATATATAGTATATATATATATATATATATATAATTATATATATATATATATACTATATATAATATATATATATATATATATATAGTAATAACTATATATATATATATTCATATATAAATATCTCTTATATATATATAGTATACTATATTATATATAATATATATATATATATATATACTATACGTATATATATATATTATATATATACTAATATACTAA
>JABUQX010021057.1:0-54235 GCA_015478945.1 Trachelipus rathkii | reverse complement strand
TATCCACCATAACTTGAGCATGTATCAGATTCATTGTAAAACTAACTGGGAATCATATGGAATTAGTATTCGAACTTACTAGTCTTATTTAAAAATTACTATAAATTTTTTCTTCGCAGTGTTGATATAGTGTCTCTATTTGACATTCAAATGTTAAAAAGAGAATGTGCCAACTAATGAAACTCAATTCAATTTCCTGTCTTGAGTTCGATCTACAGTAATATTACTACGTTATATAATATATCCTCAATCTAGCGCTATTAACATCATGAGATTACATAGATAATAATTCGTAAAGAATCAAACTTAAACCTCATTTACCTTCTTAATTTAAATCCTAGTATTATAACTGCAGCTCAGTTATTGTACGATTATTCTAAACCCTAAACTGTTCCGTATTAACTTCGTACTATTCAGATCAGCACTGGTTATATATCACATTATAACAGTTTAACTGCATAGTATGATATTATAATAGTAGGTACAATATATACTAGCAGGCTACCAATTAATCAACTGACGTCGCAGTATCACTATAGAAATACGTAACGTTATATGTATATTATTCCTGTTACTTCAACGAATAAGATAATTTTAATACTACCAAATCTGGTTAACATGATTAATTGTAAATACTGAGACTCGAAAGTTATTTAAACGTACAACAAAAAAAATGCTCATTTATTTCAAGGTGCGTAATAATAAATGCAAGATCTTACCAAATGGGAAACATTCAAACTATTTAATTGTTAGTCAATTTTGATACGTACGAGTCCTCCATACTTGCATGAGAGACCGCCAGCTTGCATCGAAATTATCTATAGACCTGATAAATGACTACTAAATATCAATAGTTAAATAGTATATATGTATACGATTACTACAGCCCCTCTGATAGTTACTAAGAATTAAATATATATGATATTCCTAATAAATAATACTAAAAAATATATTTATACTCATACATTATACATTTCATTTGAAGAAGAACTTGATTTTTTATTAAGAAATGGGCAAACTATTTTTTTCTTAATCACTATATCTTTTTATTATACTATATTTGCATATTGCCTTACTCTAAGAAATTTGACCACGTAGCCTGACTCATACGATAGCATAATAATTATAACTGTATATACAGTATAACTACCATTCTTATCTATTATATAGTAGTTGATATATTAACTACTTTAATATATATATATAATATATATTGCATATATACATATATATAATACTAATATTAATACTAATATATATTAAATCAATATATATCAGGGCGCTTTGGTCATAACGACATCTATATTACGCTAGTAAATATACTATTAAATACTTACTATATAACTATATTTACTATATCATTTTTGACTTTGCCCTACACTCTCAAGATCAGATTTTGACCACAGAGCGCGCCTACTATAAAAATATACGTAGCCTATATAATAAAACGTATATTATATATATATATATATAGATATATATATATATAATATATATCTATATATATACCTATTATTACTATCAGTCTATTATATATTAATATAGACTATCATATATACATCATATCTCATAGGTATCACAGTTTGTATCCCCAATTGACAGGTTGTTTAATGCGCTTAATTTTTCTATCTCCGCGACAGATCAGATTACGATTTTTATGTAATTTAAACCTTAATGCACCGTGTAATAGTTGTAGAGAATGTATTTCACAACAATTTTGTCTAAAATGTGAATTAATCTAAAACTAGTTTTAATTAAAATGGCCTATAAAATAGTAAATATACTCTGAGAAATTGCCATTGCATCAAATCATATCGTTGTATATTATGTGTAGCTGAACAGAGTAAACATTCTTTTAGGTTTGTTATGATTTCGGGTCGGTGTAACTAATTTTTGGAAGTTATAACGCAGCTGATACATTACTAAGGGATATTATACAATCACTTTTCAAAACTGAGTACCTGAAAGTTAATGTTTACTCTACAGATATGCAGTAACCATGTATGCCTTTGCAGTCTGTTAGCGTGAAATGAATGCACCCGAATTATCTCTCTGAATAATTTTGACTATATGCTTTGTCACAATGGTAGATTACTATATTTATCATTAGTCTCACTTTATTCTCAATCGAATAGATCGTTGCGTTATTACTTGATGCTATTATTTCGAGATCATTATCACTGTACTAATCTATCATATATGTATGTAATATTTATATTATAATTATTATTATTATGATTATTCTATTCTTTTATATGTATTATTTTGTTATTATTTTATTTCTGTCATCATCATTATTATATATTATATTATTATCATTATATTTTATATATTTTCTATCTTATATCATTATTATACTAACTAGTTATATTTATTATATTATTGATTTATTATTTATATCATTATTATATGATTCATAAAATATTATTGATTATTATCACTACGAGTAAATCTCCCAGGATAGGGCTTCCACGCTATCAGATTGGGCTAGTAATTCTTCTTCCTTCTTGGCTCGAAATACATATGATGCGCGAACAGCTCTAGAAAACTTTCATCGTGTGCGAATGAGATATGCTGTTTTCGATGCTAGTCCTTAGAGTTATAATACATCATCAGGGTTTTCAGGTCGTCTTCACTGCTTTCAAGTATAACCCTCAGGCATTGTTATTCCCATTTGTGGCTTCACTTCCAATCATTCTCGTTCTCCAGAGCTCCTACCAGGTGTAAGATGGTGGTTCTCTAGCGTGCATTTAAGATTTCCTCTAGCTTGCGGTCCGAGGAGTGACACAGGCAGCGAAAAGAAAATAAACCGAGATCCTGGTTTCCAGATAAACCCTGAGGTCTCATTCATTTGAGATCTCTATATAAAAAAATAGCTTAATTAATATTCATAGGAAAGGTGTTGTGGAAGGTGAGAGCAAATATGTATAAAACTAGACTCGGTTTCAGGTGTACTCTCCGAATTTGTGTGTACCGGAGTTAACTCAATTGAACTAAGTACTGGGGAACTTATGTCTCCACGTATCTGAACTATAATCTCTAGCTTCATACTGTCCGGCACGTGCCGTGACTCTTAATCTCAGCTGTTAGTTAAAGAATTATTTTGACGCGAGCAAAGGATACGTCAGTTGAACTAAATCAGACTAAACGATGTGAGCACTCCATCCATTCTAGGTCTAAATCATTTCTTACAAGCTCTTGAAGTGCTCTGCAGTCAGTCTTTATTGTCGGTGCCGAAGCCATACCTCATGCACGCATAATTTATTAACAAAAATAAACACTCAACACACACACCCTCAAATACAGATCTCTATCAAGAACATACAGAGTATTCTGAAAACTCAGATGCACTTTTCACCAGTACCAAACTTCTCATTGAACTCAAAGTTCCCTGATAAATCTTTTTACAAACAACATTTTAAAAGGGAGAAAGTTTCGTTTTAACATATTGCTGAACCGTTGAAATCAGTAAAATTTTCTAAGCGGAGCGTAAGCCGATTGACAACTAACTAGTTGATTTGAGCAAATTATATATGAAAAGAATTCACAATATCGAGAGCAAATAGTAATGAGATATATTCCTTTATGTTTTAGCAACTGGATTTAATTTTGTCTAATACTTCACAAGGCAGAGGTTTAAAGCAACAGTACGAAACGTTCAAATTTTATCTTAATTCTACATGCAGTATATTTTCGGCATTAACAGTTTCACCTGCAGAAACACGTGGATAAAAGAGAATACATAAAGCTGTTGAGTATAAAGTTTGATTGCATAATCCGATGCCCGACTGAACGGGATAAAATCTTCGGCAGGTGGACACAAACTCGACGACATCGTAAGCATCTAAATCACAGAAAACAATATCACTCACACTTTCGATATTTTAGTTGAAAGGAATTTCTCAGAAACTGCTTTGGGGGCGGTATTAAGTAAAGAGGGCTGTTCTGTTGCGCATTCTTCTTCGTTCCTTTTCTAAACCTCGCGTGATCCTCATGAATTTGGAGGGCCGTTTCATTACCTTATCCGTAGGCTTAGGCGTCTGAGTCAGGAGAAATTTGCCTAACACAGTCATTGCCTTCAACTCCAAGCTGGTATTTTAAAGCACCAGATTTACTCTACGACGGCTGGTACACAACAACGGTTGCGGCTCAACGCATTTGGACGAAGTTGCAGGCGGCCGTGCTGGACACTGGTTTTGTGGAGTCACATTGCCAATAATAGTGACCGGACTGCTCTCTCTTCTCTCTCTTGCATCTCGTACTCCCTCATCTCTCGCTTTATCTCCCTGCTCTCATCCTCACTCTCTCATCTCTACACTCTCTCTTCGTGCTCGTACTACTCTACTCTCTCTCTCTCCTCTCTCTCTGCTCTCTCTCTCTCTCTCTCTCTCTCTCCTCCTCTGCTTCTCCCCTGTCCTCCACTACATCGACTTTAGAGATTTTTCTTGAGTTAACTAAATCATTTATAACCTCACAGAAATATTTATTCTAAACTTCCACATTTGTGTTCGTTGCAAATCTGTCATTGACGGCTTAGTAGTTCTATACATTTCGCAGTATGTTAATTGACTCTAGAAACGTATACATGTTTATATGAAATATTACATTTCTTAGTGAGTATATTACATCTGCCATAAATATACTACATCTAATGTACTGTTCGTTGCGTTACAGGTGCCCTCAGTGTAGATCTCTTACGCTAGGCAATCTCGAAGCTATATATAATTTACGATTGTAGAAAATCTTCTCTTCTCTACGAGTCCATAAAACTATTGTGACAGTTTCAGTATGCATAATAACTATCCTTTAGGAATGTTTTGCAGGCCTGGGGACCTTGCTGTAGATGAGGGTGGGAAGAACCTCTATTAGGTTGTGATCGCCGGCAATAAGGGTCCGTGATACATAGACATATAGTGGAGATGGTATTAACATATTACATTATCTCATGTATTAGCTATACTTTATAACGTATTCATCTAATCTATAGTTTATACTTAATTACGCGTAGTAGACTATAATCGCTGATACTATTTATAATCCGTACTACATATTCATAACTATATCTAAGATCTAAGATAATCTGTATATCATTATATAAGCTATGTATAGTGATAGATACTATATAGCGCCTTCATCTGATGCAAATCTGAATGTCCGCGTTATTTTTCTTAGTTCATAAAATTTTAGGGTTTAACCGATCTATTGTACAATTTTTCTGGTGTTTAAATTTTCATGATCGTAAGGTAGGTAATATAACCTTAAAATTGCGCTTAGAAGAAAGAGTAATGTGGTATGTATCAATAAGTCTCAGCTCTATTTATTAATGTATGAGTCCATTCATTTCAAAATTTAACTGTTCCCTTTTACGACGAAACTATGTCTGTAGTAATATATTACTTATAGTCATACTAAATTAGTAATACAGTGAATATATAGTCTATATACTAGTAATCAAATACAGTAGCTATATATGATTAGTTAATAACGGATAAGTTAATATAGTTAAGCTTATAGAGCTACTATTAGGTGATACTAATGATTATAGTATAACTATTATAGCTCTAATAATATACTTACTAGAGCACGTTACAGATATAATATAATTTATACTATGATCAATCATCATCTATTTATATATATAGAGGGACGAGAGGGTAAGACGTGAGAGAGCGATATACGTAGAAAGTCCGAAGAGTCAATTGCGTGACTGGAGAGAGAGAGAGAGCCAGGTATAAAGGACGATAACAAAAAAATTTTGCACCGAATTTGGTACTTTATACTCTATCCAGTTTACATAACTATTATTTTTTCTAAGGATGATAATTCCAGAAAAGTGGGGCAGGAGAATTATCTTCGAAATGTATGGACATTTATACAGGAAAAGCAAATGCATTATGGGGAACAGCGTACTAAAGCTTATTACTGCAATGGAGAAAAAAAACAAACAAAAAACAAAAAACTCGAAAAGTTACGACACTTTACAGAGATCAAAACAAATTACATCATTTGGGAATCAGCGTATAAAGCTTATTATGAGATAAAAACTTCGTACCCCCCCTCTGTCCCCCATCGGGCTCGTAGGCCAAAAGGCTTGTAGTTTCTAGCAAAATATATTTCCATTTAAGGGCTCGAGCCGTATGGGGTGCTGTATCATGAAGGGGGCGAACGAAGTCTCCCCTCCTCGTCGTCCCATCTACGAAGCTCGAGAGACCGACTCCTTGGTATCAATGCGAGTCTACCTCTTGGCGTATATTCTGTTGTTTATCACTAATCATTTTATAGTCAATTACAATATTAATTAATTTTTTTTTCTGATTCCAAATATATGTAATTTATTTTTTTGTAAGTGTCGTACTTTTCGAGAGTTTTTTTTTTTTTTTAACATCCGTAATAACTTTATACGCTGATGTCCCAAATATTTGCATTTGGTTTTCCATAGTTGTCATACTTTTCGAGATTAATTTCTCCAGGTCGTTTTCTGATTATTTGTGCCTTTTTAAGTTATTTGCTAAAATCCCTTTTTAATTACATTTAATTTCATAATGAAAATGTTTAATTATCATTTTTATTTTATTGACGAAAATTGCGGTAACCTAAGAAAAATACATTACTCAAACTCAGAAGTCACACGATTTCGCGAAATTAAGGTTCATAACAATTTTGTTAATAAAAAATTTAATAGAACGGAAAGAATCTGAGCTTGCAGCAACAGCAATAGCTAAGTTTCTGTCAATCTATACTGCCATTTTAAACTTTTTTACAACATGAAAAATAAAAACTACTCAAGTTTGCGGGTCATCCAGCTCTACAATCTACCACTATAATCTATCTATAGTTAATATATAACTATTATATATATATTACTACTAATATGATATTACCTAGTCTAAGAACTATATTAAGAACTACGGTATGTATATAGTATATATTAATACTAATAGAACTAGGTATTTATTATTAGTTGACGTTTTATAATTATATACTATATTACTGATATATCTATTCAATATAGTATATATGTACAGGCTATAATATATATACAATACGTAGTATATAATAGCTAACTCAGTATATATATACAATGTGGATGGGGTTTCGTTATATATATATTATTAAGAGTAATTTCTTTTTGATTACTAATTTTTTATACCTCGCCTGACTTTTTTTTGACCGCGACCTTTGGCTTGACCTTTTTGGCCTTGACCTTTTTGGGCAACCCAACTTTTTTGGGCAACTCAAATTTTTTGAGAACCCTAATTTTTTTGAGAACCTTTTTTTGGACAACCCTAATTTTTGCTACCCTTCGGAAGAAGGGTTGCGCCAAACGGCTGTCGTCAGCAACCGTTGTACGTAATGCCTCTAATTTTATCGACCAACCCTTTGGTCTTTCATGGGTCAATTTTGGCCCACCCTAATTTCGACCAACCCTTTGTTCTTCCATGGGTCAATTTTGGCCACCCTAATTTCGACCAACCCTTTGGTCTTTCCATGGTTCAATTTTGGTCCCACCCTAATTTCGACCTCATAACCTCTTTGGTCGTATCCAGGGGTCAATTTGCCCACCTAATTTGGCCACCCTTTAGGCCTTAGCCCTATTTTTATGTCTTTACCTGTCTTGACCATGATATTTCGGTCTTAACCTTGCCATATATACATGGTGTCAATTTTTGGCCACGTAAATTTTTGCGCTATTCCTTTCCCGTCTCATGCTTAGCCCGTTTTTGTTGCTTACCTTGTCTTGACCATGATATTTCGCCTTGAACCTTGCACATATACATGCCGGTCATTTTTGGCACCACGGTAAGTTGTTTTTTGTCCTTCCGTTAGGGCTTAGCCCTGGTATGTCTGTAACCTTGTTTGACTCATGATATTTCAGCCTTGGCCTTGCCATGACTATAACCCATGGGTCAATTTTTTGGCCACGCAATTTTGGCCACTCCAGTGTCCTCCACGTTCACGATATTTCGTTCTCTAACTTGAACGTATTTCTGTATCTAGTGATGTTCTATTAGTGGTGATTCTATCGTTTATTCTATGAGTTGCCGGGTGAGTGCAAGTGAGTAGCCAATAGTAGTGACGCAATTGTGTGCAGTTGCCTACAGTAGTGCACCAAGCGTAGTGCCACATTAAATGTCGCACACTGATTGCCTCTTTTTTGCAAGCCCTTTTCTAAGTCAGCTTCTCACCTCTCGGTTAATAGCCAATAATGATGTGGTGTTCTTACCCCTAAATGTGTATAAGGTATGAGAGGAATCTTTATTTGGTAGTATATTACAACGTGCGTCTGCCTAGGATGCCTTCCCTTCACTTATGAGATCTAAGTGCTTTTTCTAACACTTATATACGACATTCATATTCATCTACCTATAGACACACACATTATCCAATCATAACGGTCTGACACTCGTATACGACACCATTCACTATGCACTCTATACACACGGTCATGAACCACTTATACATACTATACACTCTCACATAGACACTTTAACTTTACATCACACACTTTATTTGATGCCTCTCCAGAAATTCGACGACGGCATCCATATGCTGTAGGTCCATCACACTGTGCTCATCAGCACATTCAAATCGCGTTTACAGCATGATGCTCTAACTCTGTTGAATCAATGGTATCTTGATGACTCATCTTTGATGACGTCACTTGATGCCATTCTATATATGCAATGATTCTACTTTGATGAAATTCATCTATTTGATAGCCTTCATGCGTCTAACCCCATACATTGTCAAAGACAGTGAGTTAAAATTAATTGTTTTTCCCACTAGATCATAAGGGCTAGCTCACCATGGGCCGCAGCGTGAGCTCGCGCAGCGGCATAAGGCAGGTCAAACCGCCCTCCGACCGGTCCCCGTCCGCTGAGCCGTGTGCTCGCCCGTCAGGCGCACAATTTTCGCGTATCCCGCCCGCGCGTGGCGCCCGTCAGGCGCCATATTAGTCGCGTACTCCAGCCCGGCCCACTCGCCGCGAGCTTCAAATATTCCCGCACGAAGCTGAAAACAACTATTATAGCCATACTTACGAAGGCATCATTTTATTTATTCATGACCTTTAAAACTAATTTTATTAAAAAACATTGCGCGAACCTAAAACTGTAACTCATTACAGAAATCTTTTATTTTTTTGAGACATACTTTTAAATTATAAATTTTAAAAATTGTTATTAATTGTAATAACCCAGGAGTGTCGGATTATATAAACATTTTATTTACTACAACTGTACAAATATTTTTATTTAAAAAACATTAACATTACATACCCTAAAGCCAGTAAATCAGTAAATCAATAGAGGTGTTACCTAAACCTAAGGGATTAGTATGGCTCCTTTTGTCTTTTACTGCTTTACTGCTTTAACTCATGTTTTTACTGCTTACACTCATATGTTATTACTGCTTTAACTCCACCATATTTATTAAAATTACTCACTCACCTTAAAGCAGTAAATCAGTAAATCAATAGAGTGTTACATAGCAACAAGGGCATTTATAATGCTTTTGTTTTACTGCTTTACTGTTTTAACTTTCTGCTTTACTGTTTTAACTCACACGTTTTACTGCTTTAACTCATATATTTATTAATTACATTACATACCTTAAAGCAGCTAAATCAGTAAAATCAATAGAGGTGTCAACAAGGGGATTAGTCTGCTTTTGTTTTTACTCTTGCTCCTTTATCTGCTTTCAACTCACTGCTTTAGCCTGCTTTAACTCTCTGCTTTACTGTTTTAAATCTCTGCTTACTTCTTTAACTCTCTGCTTTACTGCCTTTAACTCATGTTTTACTGGCTTTAACTCATATGTTTATTAACTTTAAACTCATATTATTTATTAACATTACATACCTTAAAGGAGTAAATCAGTAAATCAAAGAGATGTTACCTAACACCCAAGGGGATTAGTATGCTTTTGTTTTACTGTCTTACCTGCTTAACTCATGTTTTACTGCTTTCAACCAGTATGTTTTACTGCTTTAACTTCATATATTTATTAAACATTACATACCTTAAAAGCAGTAAAATCAGTAAATCAATAGAGGTGCTGCCTAGCAACAAAGTGGGAATAATTGACTTTTGTTTTACTGCTTTAACTAGCTGCATTCATTTTTACTGCTTTAACTCATGTTTTACTGCTTTAACTCATATGTTTTACTGCTTTAACTCATATGCTTTTACTGTTTACTTTAACTCATATATTTATTAACATATGTTTTTTATTTTTTTTATTTATTTTTATTATTATTTTTATTATTTTTATTATTTTTATTATTATTTTTAATTATTTTTATTATTTTATTTTTATTTTTATTATTATACTTAGTGTTATTTATTCATGCCTATTGTGTTATTTTAAATTAAACAACACATACACACACACACAACACACACACACACCACACACACGTTACACTTATACACGCATTCACTATGACACTTATACACACATTCACTATGGACACTTACATTTACCCATAGACACTTACATTTACACTTAATACACACGCGGTCACACACCACAACACACACTTACACTTATGACACACACTCTCACTATGACACTTATACACACATTTCACTATGGCAATTACATTTACCCATAGACACTTAACATTTACACTTACCATCTACACACAGATTTAGCTTACGACTCACACAGATTTTACTCTAACACTCCACACACAGATTTACTTACACTCACACAAACAGATTTACTTTACACACACAGATTACTTACACTCACACACATACTTACCACACACACACACACACACACACGCACTCATTTACACATATAACGTATAATTATTAAAACATTTTATGTTTTAATTAAATCACGTACATTTATATTACTCCATTCAAATATAACTAAATTATTTCAAAGTTTTTTTTAAAACTTCTATAAATAAATCAATCATTATCTTTTATAACAAAGAATTTATTATTAACTGTATACTTTTTGTTTATAAATTTTATAACTACAAGTTTTAAAAATAACGTACTAAAATTTTTATGAAATTTATTTAAAAACATATATTTTACGCATACCTTAAAGCAATAAATCAGTAAATCAGTAAGGTCAGCCCTAGCACCCCTCTACACCAAGCTATGCACGTTTTGTTCTATTGACTTACTGCTTTACATCATCTTTAACCATGATAAAGTAAAAAATAACAAAATAAAGTTTTAATTCTCATATCACATGTATTTTATTAAAATCTCTCTAAGTTCTTATTTAAAAAATAAAACAATTATTCACTTACATTTATATTATTTCGCTCGATGTCAACTAAAAATATTTCAAAGTTTTTAATATTCGGATTTTCTTTATTATTATTATTATTATTATTATCTATGTTACATTGACAATCCATCACGAGAAAACACAACAACCCGCATACTTACCAGTATACGAAACTGACCCGTCTCCTGTACAAAGCTGCTTGAACATTACAACTACTTTAGTCCTAAATTTAGGGATAATCCTTTTGTAAGCCCGGGGCGATTTGAGCCTAATTCCAGGTCAAAAATAATTTCAAAACTGAAGCCTTTTGCTTGGTAAAGAATGTGGCTGCAAAAAACTACGTTAGGCCGCTTTCACATTTAGGACCTAAATTAGGATAAGCCCCTTTTTGTATCCATGCTGATTTAAGGCCTAATAAACAGTCAAAATGTAAATTCCAGTTAATAACAAGAATCATGTTATATTGATTATTTTAATAAATATTTAATTCCCTCAAAACTAAACATGCTGGATCGGTAGATCCTTTAAGCAGCGCAAGAAGGAAACGTTTTCTGCTTACATTGTGATTGGTCGGAGTTAATCTTATCTCTATATGACTCGATATGTGATTGCTGTCCGTGAAATTATTTCTAATCGTCTTTGAAAATTAACTTTGTTCTTAAAACTTGTATTTGAGCAGGTGTTTTTTATTATCTTTTAATCCCAAACTTATTTTTAAAATCATAAGTCATTTTAGCTGTAAGCGCTGCACAAGTTATCTGATTTGTTATTAAAGTGTCTTTATTTCTTTACTAAGTGGATATCAATATTATCAGAATAAATACTTACATTTGAGAATAATTATTTAACTCACTATGAAATAGATAATAATTAAATTCCACAGATGGCATATAGTAGTACTCACGTTTGAAGAAAACTGCAGAGTGCCCGTGCAGATGCTGTGCGAATCCGGTGCGTCTGATACTCGACGCATTCGAAACCCGGCCGTGAATCTATATTACTTACGCAGGTGTCCGCGAAATATGCGTGAGCGCTTGAATGTCATTGTCAAGTGGACTCAGGGGCATTACACTAAGATATAGATATTCTTTGAACCGTCTCCCACTTCAGTATTGTATTAATAGTTTTTATATGAGTACATTAATATTGTATCTCAGTACTATTCAGTTCAAGGCTATATTTTTATCGAACCGTTTATAATTCTGCGTCGCGCATTTCCGTCTGGAACGTACGCGTGACATCGGCGCGTGTCACCGTCAGGTCATTTCCTGGCTGATCACTCACTGAGCGTTCTTTAACTTTGCATTCACGTTTTGATGCCTACTATAAAATACTCTTAGTTGGTTAAGTTATATTATTAATGCTCTATCATGCTAGTGTTGACAATTACATGCAAGTTCTAGTCCTTACAATGCTTCAGTTCATGTTCCATTGTATATAAATAAACTCGGCTGGTTATCCATTACACTTAGTTAACAACATTAAATTACGATCTGTTTAACATTATCCAAATATTCAGTATAACTTGCTGCTACACGACCTGTTAACAGCCTAAAATGGAAACGCTATCATATTTTACAAATATCCACAGTTGGTGAGTCCTAAAAAGATAATTAAAACACCAACCTGCCTTCAAATCACAAGTTTAAGAGAACTCAAAACGTATTAATTTTACAAAAAGGACGATAAAATAATCTCGACCACATCAATAGCCGAGGATTCGATCTATAGAGATAAGGAATATACTCCGACCAATCACAACCGTAAGGACAAACATTTCCTTGCTATACCGCGATACGCTTTTAGGATCTTACGCTCGGATCCTACGCGATAGTTTCAGTTTGAAAAACTATATTTATAAAAATAATGAATAATATAAACAATGAATTCTTAGTCTTCATACATGAGACGATTCAACACTTTGTGGACACACTTGGTGATTAGGCTTTAAATCAGCAGCGTGCGTAGTACAAACACAATGGCGTACTACTCGACTCAACATATGTTAGTGCCTAAATGTTTTAGCAGTCCATCCTTAACGTAGTTCAGTCACGTTCTGACGCCACTCACATTGTTTACAGACTAAAGGTCAAGTTTATTCGTAAACAGATACTATTTCTGACTCCTGCGCGATACATTTACGGCCTTAAAATCGCCCGGGCCTACAAAGAAAGGTATTAATAACCCTTAAAATTTAGGGCTAAATGTAGTTATTTTTCAATCCATACATTTTTACAGACCGAGAGGTCAGTTTTTCGTAATTTCTGCTAGAGGAGTGCGGCGTTGATTGTGTTTTCTACGTGATTGGATATTGCTCTAATGTACATTAGACTTAATACATTGAAAAATTCATAATACATAAGAAATCCGAAGATCTATTTAAACAGAACTTTGAAAATCATATTCGTTTAGTGACGATGCTCGAGCGCAGCGAATAAGTATAAAGTGTAAGTGTGAACACATAATTGTTTAGTTACTGATAGTACATAT
This sequence comes from Trachelipus rathkii, assembly GCA_015478945.1. Lineage (NCBI taxonomy): Eukaryota > Metazoa > Arthropoda > Malacostraca > Isopoda > Trachelipodidae > Trachelipus > Trachelipus rathkii. The sequence continues at coordinate 40,489 of JABUQX010021057.1, read as the reverse complement.
AGAACATAGAAATATATACCATATTTTTAATCAAAATACAGGTTATAGATTCAGACAGACGCACTAGAACTATTAATCTTTGGTATAAAATTTTATTATAATCTATACTTCTTACATGGGTCTAAAGATGCACTGATTTCGAAAAGCTCCTCGAGTCTAAGTCCATAGAACAAAACGGTGGCGCATCTATGCTTTGTGCTAGAAGGCGGGTGCTGAGGAGGAGTCCCTCTATCTGAGACCTTACTGATTTTACATTTGATTTATTGCTTCTTCAATCTTTGAATATCAAAAGTTACTTTAATTAAAAATTGTACATAATACATTTTAGTAAAAGCTCGTATTTGAAAACTCCGAGTGAAGTTATCAAAATTTATAAAACAAACACAGTGATTTTAACAGTTATACTTATAATAAACTTCTCTTTGATTCTCAGATCATGGATTGTATAATAGAATTGACGTTCAATTATAGAAGTTTAGATAGCAAACTGCTCAAAGTATGAAGTTTAGTCTAGTATACTTGAGATCGACAGTAAATATAATAATGTTACGTGTTTTAAGTTAAAAAACACTTTAAATGTTTCTATATAAACCGATTCTATACCTGTTTTATATACTGCTCTCGCGTAGATAGTGATGACGTTGTGACATTTCTGCGCCTTTGTGTTCGTGCTCGGGTGGTGTGTGCTGTGTTGTGTGGTGTGTGTAAGTCAAAATCTGTGATCTCCAGCTGTCAAGTTACAATATCTGTTGCTGAGTGTAAGGTAAACTGTGTGTGAGTGTAAGGTGTAATGAATGTAGTGTCTATGGGGTAAATGTCGCAAGAGCATTGCCCATGAGTGAACATTCGTAGTCTAAGATATAAGTTGCTCATAATGAATTTGTGATTGTATAACGTCGAAGTGTTTGAGATAGTGTGTGTGCGGCGTGCGACAGTGTCGACTGCGCAATGTAACTACTAGTGCTGGAAGATATCGTTGAAGTTGTGACTGATGTGGTAAAGCCGTTAAGTGCACTAAGTGTAATTGTTGTGTATAAGGTGCTCATAGTATGATATGTGCTATATAAATGCGCTCGTGACATAAGCTCGTCAGATGCCTGTTGCTGTTGTGTGTGTGTGGCTGTCGTGTGTGTGTTGGTGCGTATGCTCGCAGTGTATCTATACATAATATCTCTTTTTTATAGATGCGTTGAACTAAATTAACACTAACTAAGTGGTTAATATAAAAAATAAAATAACCAAAAAAGGAACAAATGCATAATAATTAAAATGAATTATAAAAACATAATAGATTAAAGTCAAATAAATAGGGTAGTTAAAACAAAAATAAAAAACAGTTATATGGTTAATATAAACAAACTATATAAGTATGCACGTTACCAAAGCAGTTTAAAAATATACTGAAGTTAATAGCAGTCAAACAATTATCAGAGTTGCTAAAGTGGTAAAACATGAGTTAAATGTCCAGTAAAACAGTAAACAAAAGCATACTAATCCCCCTTGGTCGTTAAGGCACACCTTCTATTGACTTTCACCTATACTTGCTGTAAAGGTATGTTAATGTTAAAAAAATCACTCATGAGTCTTAAAGCATTTACTGACCTTGACCTTGAGGTTAAAGCAGTAAAGCATAGGAGTTCAAGACAGGTATAAGCATGACGGAGGTTAAATGCTTAGAAAGACAGAGAGTTTAAAGCAGTCAAACTAGCAGAGAGTTAAAAGACCAAGTAAAGCAGATGTGAGTCTAAGAGCAGTAAAGCTAGTAAAAACAAAAGCCCATATCTAGAATCCCTTCAGGTAACACCATCTATTGATTTACTGATTCTTACTGTGCATTTAGTATGTCTATGGAATGTTCTAACTATAACATATATACGTCGGTCAACGTTTGGTATCCAGCAGCAAAACATTGTGTGAGTTGAAGACCCAGTAATAACAGGAAATGAGTGCTTAAGTGCTGTACAAGCAGGTCATCATAACAAGATACAGGATCAATACCGCCTATACACCCTTGTTGCTATTGTCTATTCGAACACCTCTACTTGAATTTACATGATCTTACTGCTTTTGAAGGTATTGTAATTTTACCAGCTACAATATCGTGCAGTTTAAACAGCAGTTAAAACAGTATGACGTTAAAGCTAGTTAAAATCAGTCGCGTAATTAACCAAGGCAGTGCTAATCAAGGCAGTAACAACAAACAACGGAACTCACGATAATTCCTCAATTTCCGGCTTTAGGGTGTTAGCGTAGAACCACCCTCTATTGATTATTATACGTGAGTTACTGACTCTTAAGGTATGCTAATGCTTAAACTGTGATTATAAGATAAAATGGTCGTATAACAGCTCTGTGTTAGGTAAATAAAAATATATTAATATCTTCACAATAGGTTTTAATCATTCAAAATTTGTTTTTAACAAAGTTTATAAACATCTTAAAAAGTATTAAACTGTAAAATATAAAAATGTCTGTAATGTTATTACGGACGTGCTGCCACCAACTACATTAGTTACAGTTTTTAGTCCGAAAAATTTCTTATAAAAATGTTTCTAACAACGTATGGAAATCAAAAATGAATGCCATCGTTTAGAGTATGTAGTTATCTATTTTCATTCGTAGCGTCGAATTATTTAGGCCTGCAGGGCACCATGCGGACGTCGTGCGTGTGTAACGCGGAGATGGTGGGAGAAATATGGCGCCTGGCCGGGCGGCAGTTAGCGTCACGACTGGCGAGCGGGTGATCGCGGGTAAAGTGATACATTCATTGTCGCCTTGCCGGGGGGGGGCGCACGCGGCAGGTAACGGGGACCCGCGGTCGGGAGGCGACATCCTGCTATCCGGCGTGCGGGATTGAACTCCTATGCGTCGTGATGGGTGCTCACGCTGCTGCCCTAGTTGGCTAGCTTATGACTCTGGAAGAATTTACATAATTTAACTGTTACTTTGATGTAGGTAGAGGAATTGTAGCTAACAAATAGAATTGACGTTTACATCAAAAGATGAAGTACATCCTAATATAGATGGTATCCAAGAAGATGACGTTTCATCAAAGATGTAGTTCATCAAAGATGCAAACCTCTCTAAAAGTCTGAGCAATTCTCATAATGCTGTCATATCTATCGTTGTTACAATTTCTCTATAGCTTCTCATGCAGTTTGAAGATGTGCCTAAAAACTGTGAGGCATCAAATATTATCAAAGTGTGTGAGGTTGTTAAGTTAAAGTGTCTAATGCGACGAGTGTAAGTGTGTATATGGGGTCATAGTGTGTATAAGTGTCATAGTGAATGTGTGATAAGTGTCATAGGGTATGTGTGTTATAATGACATAGTGTATATAAGTGATTGAAAAAAGACTAACGTCATTAGTAGAGAGCATCCTAGCAACTTTGTAATATACACAATCGATTCCTCATACCTTATAAACCTAGGGGTGGACACCCATATTAGGGCTATTCTAGGCTCAGGTGAGGCTAGAAAAGGCTTGAAAAAAAGTGGCACTCAGTGGGCACCACTATGTGGCACTCACTTGGTACAATGTGGCACTCACTGGCAACTCATTGGCACTCACCCGGCACTTCATAGAATAATCCATATGGAATACTAATTAGAACAACATCTAGATACATACTGTTCAAGCTTAGGAACGAAGATATGTTGACGGGTGGGACACGAGTGGCCAAAAAATTGGCGTGGGCCAAAATTACCCATGGAAGACCAAAGGCCAAGGCTGAGAATATCATGGTCAAACAAGGTTAAGACAATTCAAAATAGGGCTAAACCCCTCTAAAGGCAAGTGCTAACTGATACAAAAATAAGAACTTTACTCAGCCGTCGGAGCACTACACACAAAATTGACAGCCGCATGGTCATTCATGTGGAGCATCCACTAACCGGAGGCCTCGACGAAGGGGTATGGAGTCGATGACCAGGCCGCGAAACCGTGATTGCATTTCTGTGTACATAGTCGTGTCTGATGCGGTTCAAGACCATAGTGGGCTAAACTTCAACAATTTCACCCGTGGGAGACCTCCCTGCCAGTTGCGCCCCTCATTCGAACGTACACCGATCCTAACGGGGAGTGGGTAATCGAAGAGTAACCCCTCCTGCGAGAAAGGGTAATACCGCCCAACACCGAATTAACTAGATACTCAGCGCTGTGATAGCGACTAATCGCGATAATACTTTGGACTCTCATTAGCGCTAGCTACATATGGGTCAAGTGGTCAACGTACCGGCCTCGAACATCACTCTGACGACTGGAGTCTCCAAAACAAGGTAAGAGAGACTATCAAAGAAACATAGAGGACTAAACGCCCCTAAAAGGAGTCGAGTGCAACAAACTTTCAGGGGAGTGGGTCTCACACCAAATCTTAGGAATCACCCGATGATGGCATTAGACTAGAAGCAGGTTTTGGTTTCGGAAGACGAGGATTTAGCTGGTTCGTAGGACCTCAAAATTGACCCCATGGAAGACCAAAGGCGTTGCAGCTCGAAAACGAAAGTCTTAGGGTGGGCCCAACAGGCATCCTTGCGGACCCATTGGGCATAAGACAAAGGGGTTAGTGCTCGACAACCACATTCATGGGACTGGGCGCCTCTCAAAATTGATCCCCATTGGAATAGACTCCAAAGGCGCTTGCGTCCTAGGTCACGGGTGGCGGAGGATTTAGAGAGATGCGTTGAAAACTGTAATTTACTCTTATAAGATTGACTGTGACACTGTCGGTGGGTCAGGTAGCGTACACCTAACGAGTTGCTGTGCGCACACGTTTTGTTGTGCGCAACCCTTCTTCGAAGGGCTTGTCTCAAGTAGTGTACAGATTAGGTTAGCGCAATAGAAAAAGGGTTCTCCAAAAAAATATGCCCAACTGCGTGGTTTTCAAAAAAGAATAATACATCTGTTTCTCCTATACGCCGCGTTACAAAACAATATAGGTTTCGCCTCTCTCAGACAAATCTGGCTCGTTGCCCCAAAAAATCTTAGAGCGTTGCTCCACAAAGATAACGTATCCGCTGTCCCAATACATCCGCAATCCCTCAATAGGTGTAAAAACACAAAGAAAATTAACCAATCCAGAATCACACTATGGCATCAAGTACACACACAAACACTACCATATCAACCAAAGAGATATGATAAGTACCGAAAATAACAAAAGTTAGTAAAAAATGGACACAACACTCACTATCGTACCAAGTGTATACACAGTGACATATATAATAATGAGTAAGAAAAAAAGTTATAGCTTGCCAGCGTCGTTCCTAATCCATCGATTGAGTAGAGACGCTTAACCGTAGTGGACTGCAAGTGTACAAATAAAATTTAAGGTATCCAAAAAATCGGCTCTGCTCTCATGTACTCATACGTTATAATCACATTATTATAGCCAGTATATTATAATAAAATTATATATTTATATTATGTATGTATATATATATATATATATATACTATATTGTTTATTATAACTATATTATATTAATATATAGACGCTATAACTAAATGATACGCGTATATCTTTAGATAATACTAAGTAAATATGTAACGTAGGTACTAATAGTCACGTATTCAGCTATATATATAATATATACGAAATTTTATTATATAGCTATTATAATATACCTTATAATATTATAATACTATTAAATTATTATAATAGATAAGTATGGTATATTCCATAAACTAATACTTATACATATAATATATATATATTATAGCGTACTGTTCTTATAGTAATTATTTATATTGCGGATGCGAGTCATATAAATAAGAACAGACGACTTGAAATGACTAATAATGGCACCTTACCTCTCAATAATCTGTCTTCTAATAGTCCTCGGTGATCTTCGTTCTAGCGGTTTATAACTCGTGGAAAGTACTCTTTCAAAGTATATCCTAGAAAAGATACAGACTATTTGACGCCGCCAAACTCTAACGCACACCTTCTGTCTGCTACGCTGCTGCGCAATAAAAAGGACTGCTAATCTCTACAATCTATTTGACTGACACAACGCATACCTGGTTAAAATAATCTATTAGATCAATTAAAACAGGTGTGCATACACAAAAGTGTCATCACCGATAATAAGTAGCAAATCTAAAGTTAATAGATAGCATTAGATGAAATAAACAATTCACATCTCCAAACATGCAAAGTAAATATGTCGCTAGCACATGCCAAGGCAAAAATTTATGCACTAAAATAATTATCGAAAACATCTCGAAAATAGTGGAAATCCTGGACCTAACGATAACAAATCGCACTAGGTGCCGGCTATTTGGGTTGTGCATCAAAACTAAAAGATTATTCTGAATATATTAAACCAGCAGATCGATCACTGCATCTGGAGTATCAACTGTGTTCATAACTGCACTCATCTCGCTGAGCCTGTAAATACTCTTAACTAAGTATCTATTAGACAATTAATTCTTGATACCTGAAGCTTAGATACAATTCCACACTAGCTAAATCATCAGTAGACTTTATTTAGTTAATCTAATACCTTAACTAATATCATATTATATGCACTCGATCTATACTACTAGATCTATATATATAGGTTAGTTATATATGTCCTTATACTAATTAAATACTTCACTCTTAGTACGATAGGTATTATTTACGTTATATTATCATTATACATTTGCTATCTCATGTTATCTCGTTGCATACAAACTTCACATCAGTTACATACACATTCGCTTATACTCCTGAGCGTGCTATGTCGTGTGTATAGACAAAATAAATTATAACTTAAGCAAATTAATATATCGTGAGGTTCTCGCCGTTGTCAAGATATTGAGGAAACTCTTATTAATTGTACCTTCTTATTCTGATCTTGGAGACAGGGCGTATACGTATGTTATAAAACAATGCCCTTTGTCTTGCCAGTCCCTTTTATATTTATGAAAGTTCGATAAAGAAAAGAAGAATTCAGAAAAAAGATGTTCAGTCAGATCAGTCAAGACTGAAGTTTGTACACATAAAAAATGGGGATAATATCTTCTCAAACTTCTTATTTGCATTGAAATTATGTCTCCGTAACTTGTTAAGCTGCCCACACTGATCCATGAAGTATTGGTGGAGCATGGTTGCCATCTTGAAAGAGTATTGGGTTATATAAATAAAGATTATATGCATGTTTCAATTGTCTAATTCAATGATCATGCCAAAACAAATCCTCAGTTATTTTTGAGACATCTAAAGTATTCGATCCTTAATAATAATAATAATAATAATAGTAATAATTTTTAGTGCATAACGAACAAAAAATATTCTGTACTCGTATGCTTTATATACTATTAGAATATTAATAAATTTTAACGTTTTTAGATAAATATTGTAAACGATATCGAATTATAATAATTCAACATGTTATTTCCTTAATAAATACTCAATAAATATTTCGTAAACTTTTCATTTCTAAAATCAACTTTTAGGTTAATATCATTAATACTTTTATTAATGCATATATACTTTAATCCATAATGTCTTAACATAATAGAGCAAGAAAGTACAATATTATTCTGATACTAAAAAAAATAGGTTTATAATGATTATTCAGCTCTTTAAAGAAACTATATAGTTATATAACTGGTATCAGTATAGTTATTATATATATATTATAGTATTAGTTATATATCTTATATATAGTATCTATATATTAGTAGATATATATATTAATAGTATATATATACATATTAGGGAGTTGTAAATCATATCTAACCTAAGATTTCGATACCATTATACCGTAATAAATATTATGGTATATAGATATATTAAAAGGTGGCTCTAATATAGATTTCTATTTACTCTCAATTTTTTTTTTCTTAAGATCAGTAATCAATATTGTAACTTTCTCTTGTGGTCTATCATCTTAGAAATAATGAATTAAAGTATCTGCATTTATAAAAGTTATTCTTATTGATAATGAGCCCACAATTGTTGAAAGCTAATAGAAATGAGAGGTAAATTTATTTATTGATGAGGAATCAAAAAAGGAATATTATTGAAAACTGAAAAAGTTTAATATCTCGTCTAAGTATTTAAATATTTATCGAAGAATTTGTAATTTGAGTAAGTAAATATTTTTTTTACTATAAAGAAATCTAAAGTTAAAAGTCACGGATTTTGTTTTGTAAAGAAGATCCAACATAAAACGCAACAATCGGTAAGAAAGAAGAGCGTAAATAACGGCCAGTCAAAGATCTTGATATGTTCCAAGTTAAAATCCTCTTTGAATCATAGGGTGGACTTCCATATCAAATTTCTCTAAATAATAAATAGAAAATTAATCTTCCTCTCGGTTCCGACTATATATGATATATCTTTTATATAATTCTTTGATAATTACATATTGCATCACTGTTAACTAATTTAACAGGGATCAAGTGTCGGGTGCGAATGCTTAACCATAGTCTACGGAGTGCATTAAATTTTTTCAAGCAAATAAGAAAGTCTGAGAGATCATCTCATACGTACCCATAATTTTTATGTGGTTACAATGTACAGATCTTGACGTGTCTGCAAGCCTGTACTAAGAATTCCTTTCTGAATTCTTCTTTCTCTATCAACTTCCATATCTCACACACACACAAAAGGTTTTTTAATAACAAATAACATATGACCCAGATTACGGGCTACTATTGACGAAAGAACTCCAGGCCATAAGATGCGCTGTCATATCATAATAAGCAGTTACCTCATATATGAACAAACTCCATCAAAATATTTAATTGCTTACATATATTTTACTGTCAGCGTGACATTTCTCTACTCACACAGCAAAGCAATCAGGATCGACTAGTATGCTCGAGATATATACTCTGTGCCTATGGTAAGATTTGAAGATGTTTGTATATGCTACCAAGTGTAGAATGAGAGGCAATAACATCGTAGTGTTACTATCATTCAGTCGTTAATCACATATAGTATATAACTAACCATATTACTAGCTGACGCATACGATTAGCTAGATATTATATATATTAAATACTCATGCTATTGTAGAGCTATATCGATACACTTGAAGTACCGCTGAGAATATAGTATCAGCGCTTATAGGTAACTTATTATACATCTTATACTAGTATATATAGATGGAGTATATACTATCTATATACTCTTAATATTAATTTTTAAATTATTCTCCCATTTACGCCTGTCCTCACATCACACTCTCTCCTCACACTCTCTCGGCAACTCTCCAAATCGTACACCGATGCATATGTTAATGATCCTTTCTCTTCTTGGTGTTTCGAATTATTTAGGCATTAAATTTATCGGCCTTGCATGCTTCGCGTACATTAATGCTTGTGATACACAAGCATAGCTCCGACTATGCACAACCAGGCCATGATAAACATGTCATCACGGAAACCACTCGTATCCGCAGGGTTTACCGTTATGCTCATAATGTAGTGAATTTTTATGTCATTAATGACTTATAATTGTAAATTTCCTTTTTTTATGCACATTTTATGCGCCTGTTATTCATATTTTTAGTTCTCCAACTTGTAGAGATTTGCCAGTTCCCTCTTTTATATTCGATTACGACAAGCAGTAACAAATTAGGGTTAGGTTGCTGCTAATTCTTTGTTCAATATTTATACGACTGCAATGTAACTTCGACTTAAATCTCATCCATTTCTGCACTGTTTAACAGAGTCGGAACGAATCAACGCTAATAATCTCACACGATGTAAGAACGGAGAATCATACAGAGTATGCTACACAAGTGATACTTTAGATATCACAGGTGTTATATTGTAATATTAGATGACTAAAGCAGCGAGATCGTGGCCAATTTAATTTGCCAGCTTATTCTTATCTAATTAGCTTCACGCCACCACTTAGTAATACCTTTAATAAATTAACCTATTACCGTATCTTAGCATATACTATAAATATAATAGTATACTATACCATAGCTTTAGATCGATAATATATCATTTACTTTCATAAATTAATATACTATATACATATGAAAATAAAAAGATATTTTTCGGTGTAACGATTTAAATAATATACTGTCATAATATATATATATAATATACATTCAAGCCCACTAATGCGTTGTCATTGTTGTCTGGTGCAGGTAGCATCAACTCGCTGTCTCAGAATCCGCAGCATCAGCATCCTATGTGTCTAGGCACGATTCATCGAATATATATAGCTTAGTTTATAGTACGTAAATGTGAGTGTATTACAATACATCTCCACTAAAGTACCTGATATAATACTATACTATTGATAGTATCATAAGTGGTATACTTAATATATCATTCGGTATTCACTTTAACATAGCAACGGTATCCCGTCATTCTCATTTCCTATATGTGAGATTACTGCAATCATCATATAAGTTGTGATAGTGAAGAGACACTCTCACTCTTCTACCTTCCTTTGCCTCACTAAGATGATTCTTACCTGACAATACTGCATATCCTCTTTTCTTGACGCGGCTCGGTATCCTGTTTGGCAAACCCATACATTCAATCTCTTCTCGTAGCCAACCTCTACATACTTCAATGGTGAGAATAGCTCATCTCCCCTTAATTTATGAGGTAAGCCTCAATATCTTTAATATAACTACGGAGACGCCTCTATGTTTTTTGTCAGACACACCTCCTATTCTTTTTTGCGCTCAACCCCTAATCTAGTATTCTGTGTCCAAAGCCCCCACTCTTTGTGAAGAGAGGGTTGCTGCAAATCGTTTGGGTCTAGTCTCCAGCAACGCGTTGCTATCCGGTACCCCACCCTAATTTTTCTGTCGACCAACTCCTTGTCTTCCATGGTCAATTTTTGAGTGCCACTACGTTAATTTCTACGACCATACCGCATTTGGGTCCTATTCCATGGTGTCTCAATTTTGGCCCCACCCTAATTTTCGTACCAGCCCTTTGGTTCTTCCATGGTGTACAATTTTGGCGCGCACCCTAACCATTTCGATCACGAGAGCTCCTTCTCTGGTCTTCCATGGGTCAATTTTGGACCCACCTAATTTGCCACCTTTAGGCTGTAGCCCTATTTTTGACTGTCTTTACCTTGGTATTGACATTGATAGTTTTCAGGTTCTTGACCTTGCCAGGCATTACCATGGGTCAATTTCTGCTCACGTCCAAATTTTTGGCTAACCCTTTTAGGGCTTTAGCCGTTTTTGATGGTCTTTACCTTGTTTGACCATGATATTTCGGCCTTGACCTTGCCATTAGTACCATGGGTCAAGATTTTGGCCAGCCTGGGTAACTTTTTTGTCCGTCCCTTTAGGTAGGTTTAGCCCTCTTCTTGATTGCTTAACCTTGATTTGACCATTGATATCTTTCAGCCTTGCGCCTCTGCCATCATACCATAGGGTCAATTTTGGCCCACTGCCAATTTTTGGCCCACTCGTGGCCCACCCGTCACATATTTCGTTCCGTAACTTGAACGTATGTATTAGTGATGTTCTATTAGTATTCCTATTGATTATTCTATGAGTGCCGTGTGAGTGCCAATTGGAGTGGCCAAAGTGGAGTGCCACTAGTTGCAAGTGAGTGCCATATTGCAACTTGAGTGCCACTTTTTTCAAGCCTTTTCTAGTCTCCCCCGAGCCCCGAATGCACCTAATATGGGTGTCTACCCCATAGTTATTAGGTATGAGGGAATCGTATGCTGTATATGTACAAGAGTGCCTAGGATGTGCTTAGGCCTACTATAGAGGTTAGTCTTTTTCTAACACTTATATACCACTATTGGCACTCTATACATACACATACCACTTATGACACTTATACACACCATTCACTATGCACAGCTTATACACACTTGATGAATCATCTGATACACACTTACCACTCTCGTCCAATAGACACTTACACGTTTACACTCACACACTATTGATATTTGATGCCTCAAGCTTGAGGCATCACATGCTGAGGCATTCAATGCCTCAGCATGATGCCTCAAACTATTGAAGGTTCAGTCTTTGATGATACTCATCTTTGATGGACGGTTCATCTCTTGATACCTACGTCATAATATTGATGACTTCATCTTTGAAATGAAATCTCTTGAATAGCCCTTCATCTCTACCCTGACATTCTCTAAAGAACAGGTAATAGTTAATGTCTTTCCCCTAGATCATAAGCTCAGCCACCAGGGCGCAAGCGTGAGCCACTTTCAGCGCACACAGGCAGTCTAACAACTCGCACCTCGCAGTGTTCGGCCCGCAGCCGAGTCCCGTTCGACCGAACTCGTTGTGCTCGCCTAGCATCTAGGTCGCCTGAATAATTGTCCGCGGTACCTCCCGGCCTCCGCCATAGAGCGTGCGTCACTCTGACAGTGCGTACACCATGATTTCTCGGCGTACTCCAATGTCCCGCTGCTGCATTGAGTAAGTCTCTGCAGCGAATTATTAAATGATATTCTGTCTCCCGCGACACCAACGATGACTGCCAAAACATATCTCCTTGAGTGTAAATTACATACTCTATGCGAGCGCATTCTAACTTTTTTAGATGTCCATATACTTTAATACGATAGACATCTTTATATAATATACCATTTTCGAAGAGAACCCTACAAACTGTAACTCATTACAGACATCATTTATATTATTACTTAATTACTTTTTAATTATAAATTTTAATAAAATTGGTATGTAAGAAGAAAAAAACAGAGTGTCTGATATATTAAATATTTGTATTTTTACTACAACTGTACGAAATTGTATTAAAAACCATTAACATTACATACCTTAAACCAGTAAATCAGTAAATCAATAGACGTGTTACCTAACACCTAAGGGAATAGTAAGCTTTTGTTTTACTGACGTTTTACTGCTATTAACTCATGCTTACTGCTTTATAAACTCATATGTTTTATCTGTTTTTACTCACATTTTAATTAAAATTACATACCTTAAAGCCAGTAAATTCCAGTAACAATTTAGCGGTGTTACATAGCAACAAGGGTTAGTATGCGTTTTGTTTTACTGCTTTACTGGCTTTAACTCATGTTTACTGCTTTAAACTCACATGTTTTACTGCTTTTAACTCATATATTTAATTAAACTATTATATACCCTTTAAAGCAGTAAATCAGTAAATCAATAGACTAACACCAAGGGAGGGATTAGTATGCAGGGAGCCGCAGCGAATAGGTATTCTTCAGCTTTACTGCTTTACTGCTTTTATACTCAGACTGCTTTACTGCTTTAACCCTCTGCTTTACTGCTTTAACTCTCTGGCCTCTGCTTAACTCCTCTGCTTTACTGCTTTAAACTCATGCTTTTACTGCTTTAACTCATATGTTTTACTGCTTTAACTCATATATTTTTTAACATTACATACCTTAAAGCAGTAAAATCAGTAAATGAGTAAATAAAGGTGTTACCTAACACCAGGGGGATTAGTATGCTTTTGTTTTTACTGTTTTACTGCTTATAACTCATTTGTTTTACTACTTTAACTCATAATGTTTTACTGCTTTAACTCACTACTTTACAGCTTTAACGCATATTATTAGTTAACATTATGTTTTTTAGTTGTTTTAATACTTTTTATTTTACTTTATTATTATTTATTATTTTTATTTAATTATTTTTATTATTTGTATTATTTATTTTATTTATTATATACTTATGTTATTATACTTCATGCCTATTGCTATGCATTTATTTAGAACAGCAACCATACACACACACACCCACACACAACACACACACAACACAACATTACAGCACCACTTTCACTTATACAGCACATTCACGTATCGACACCTTATACACCACATTCACTCATTGACACACTACATGTACCCATAGACACTTTACATTTAACACACTACTATACACCACGCCGTCACTCATCAACACACACACACTTGACTCACTTATACACAGCACATTCATCGTTAATGAACACCTCATATTACCCAACAGCAATTCCACTATGTCCACTTACATGTGTTACTCCCCATAGACACTACTTACAATTGTACACTTGACACTCACACATCAGATTTACTTCACTCAATCCACACCAGATTTACTCTTGTTTCACGAGCTCACAACACAGCAGATCTTACATTCACTCCACGCTACACACAGACACACACACACACTCCCGCACACACACGGCACACCTTCACTTTAAACCAGCACTATATACCGTCATCTAATTTATCTCTGAAAACATTTTAAATGTTTCTTCAAAGTGTTATACACGAGCAGAGTATCAATTTTCATATTAGTGATTCATATATTATTATAAACTAAATTATTCTTCAAAGTTTCTTTAAAAACTTCAAATATAATAAATCAATCATTATCTTTGAACAAAGAATTGATTATAAACTGTTAATTACTTTTTTTTTATAAATTTTATAACTATAACAAGTTTTAAAATAACTTTTACTAAAATGTTTATTGAAATTTTTATTAAAAAAAACATATATTTTACGTACTTAAACATATAAATCAGTAAATCAGTAGGGTCAGCCCCTAGCACCCCTTTACACCAAGCTATGCCACGTTTGTTCTATATTGACTTACTGCTTACATCATCTTTAGCCATGGTAATAAGTATAAAATAACAAAATAAGTTCTTCTCTTGCAACATAACATGGTATTTTATTTTAAAATCCTTTCTATTGTCTTATTTAAATAATACAAACAATTATTCACTTACATTTATATTATCGCTCGATGTCAACTAAAAATAATTCACAAGTCTTTTTACAATAATTTCGGAATTTCGTTATTTTACTGGTATGCAATATTATATTACTACTAAGTACATGACAACATCCATCACGAGAAAAAACACTAAATCAAACCCGCACTCCTACAGATACGAAACGCGACCGTCTCTGTCTAGTCAATAGGTGTTGTTGAAATAACTCACTTCTAGGCTTATAATGTAGAGGATTACATCACCTTTGTGCCCGGGCGATTTAGGCCTTAATTCTCCAGGTCAAAATATATTCAACTGACTTTTTCTGTAAAAATGTGTGCAAATAATACGTTAGGCCTGTATAATTTAGGCCTAAATTCTAGGATAAGCCTTTTTGGATCCGGGCTAATTTAAGCCTTTAATACCAGGTCAAAGGGTAATTCCAGTATAGACAAGGAAAACTATTATTTATATCTATTTTAAAACAATATTTCAAAACTGAAACATGCTGAATCGGTAAGATCCTTAAGCAGGTAAGAAGAAATGTTTTCCTTACTTGTGATTGCGTCGGAGTAATCCTTATCTCTATATGACTCCGCATGTGATTGGTCGAGAATTATATTTATCGTCTTTGAAAATTTAAACTTTAGCTCATACTCGTATTTGTACTGTGGAGCACGCTGCCGCTTAATTATCTCTCACCTCTTGTCACACGAGAGCGTGTATTATGGCAACACTCACTCTCACTTTAGATTGATAGAGACTGGTCGCACTAGAGTCGATATATATTGTTCCTCTCAAACTCTTATATACATACTCTCTCTATAAATTACACGTCGAGGTATTCATAAAAATTATCTTCTATACATTGAGGAAGTAATATTAAATTCACTAGAATCTAGATATATTTAATCACTTAGATTGTATAGTAGATCACGTGAAGCAAAAACGTGTCAAGATCGCCCGCCATAGCGCGACCCTCTGGTGCAGAACCGACGCTATGTTTATAAGGTCGTAATTGATATCCTTAAACTTAATCATTTAATCTATGCCGATACATTATAAACGTAAAGTTATGATATTCAATATACATTACTGATAATAGGACTGGTGCGTCTGTCACCGCTAATAAGATATCATAACCTCTAGGGCATGTTGGATGCCCCTACACTTTGAAATACAACGCCTCATATTTTCGCGACCGCGTAGTATATTACGCCGGCGGGTTCATGCGTCGTTTCCGCACCGGGTCGCGCTTTCCGACTCCACGTTGGGCTCACGTGATCTACTATAAATTAGTGAATTAATTATTATCTATTCTAGTGAATTTAATAATTATTTCCTTCAATGTTAAAGTATTTATTATAAATATGAATATACACTTTAGTAAAAAAAAACACTTTAATAAAATTTCAGAGATAACTTGTTGCACGCTAACAGCTTAAATATGACTATTGATTTAAATAGTTGGGGTTTAACAATAGATAATAAAACACACCGCTCAAATACAAGTTTAAAGGACAAAGTTATTTTTCAAAAGACGATAAAATTATTCTCGACCAATCACATACGAAGGTCATATTACAGATAAGGATTACTCCGACCAAATCACAAGTAAGGAAACAGTTCCTTCTTACCTGCTTAAAGGATCTTTTACCGATCAGCATGTTTCAGTCTTGAAATATATTTATAAAAATTAATAATAATAACAATGATTTTTCTATACTGGAATTACATTTGACCTGGCGTTATTAGGCATTAAATCAGCATGGATACAAAAAGGCCTTATCCTAAATTAGGCCTAAATTAGGCCTAACGTAGTTATTTGACCCCACATTTTACAGAAAAAGGTCAGTTTGGAATATATTTGACCTGGAATTAGCCTAAATCGCCCCGGGCTACAAAAAGGATTATCCTTAATTTAGACCTAAAGTAGTTATTCAAACACATTTTACAGAGAGATGTTCAGTTTTCGTATCTGTAAGGAGTGCGGGTTGTTGTGTTTTCTCGTGATGTGATTTCAATGTACATAGATAATAATACTATATAATTAATAAAGAAAATCCGGAATTATTTAAAAAAACTTTGAAATATTTTTAGTTGACATAGATTGAGCGAATAATATAAAATGTAAGTGAATAATTGTTATTTTTTAAATAAGAACTTAGAAGATTTTAATAAAAACATGTTATGTTAGCAGAATAGAGAAAGAACTTATTTTGTTATTTTTAATACTTATTACATGGCTAAAGATGATGTAAAGCAGTTAGTCAATAGAACAAAAACGTGGCATAGCTTGGTGTAGAGGTCAGCCCCTAGGCTGACCTTACTGATTTACTGATTTATTGCTTTAAGGGGAGACGTAAAAAATATATGTTTAATAAAATTTCATAAAATTTTAGTTAAAAGTATTTTAAAAACTTAAAAGTAAAACATTTATCAACTAAAAAGTAATAACAGTTTATAATATATTCCAGTAAAATATTACGATTAATTAGTGAAAGAATTTGAAGAAACTTTGAATGGAATGTTGTTATATTGAATGCTTAATATAAAATGTACGTGTTTAATTTAAAACATAAAATGTTTTAATAAATTATACGTTATATGTGTAAGTTAGAGTGCGTGTGTGTGTGAGTGTGCGTGTGTGTAAGTAAATCTGTGTGTGAGTGTAATAAATCTGTGTGTGTAAGTAAAATCTGTGTGTGAGTGTCTAAGTAAATCTGTGTGTGAGTGTAAGTTTAAATCTGTGTGAGTGTAAGTAATCTGTGTGTGAGTGTAAGTGTAAATGTAAGTGTCATGGGTAAATGTAAGCTGCCTAGTGAATGTGTGATTATTAAGTGTCATTATGTGAATGTGTCTATGTATTATAGTGTAAGCTGAATGTGTTGTGTGTGTGACCGCGTGTGTATTAAGTGTAAATGTAAGTGTCTATGGGTAAATGTAAGTGTCAAAGTGAATGGGTGATTGTAAGTGTCATAGTGAATGCGTGTTATAAGGTGTAAGTGTGTGTGTAGTGTGATTGTGGTGGTTGTGTGTGTGTACTGCTGTGTTCTTAAATAATAAATAAACAAATAGATATAGAAATAAATAAACACTAAGTATATAATAAAAATAAAAATAAAATAATAAAAAATAATAAAAAATAATAATAAAAATAAATAAAATAAATAATAAAATAAATTAAAAATATTCAAAACAAAATAAAGAAACATAATGTTAAATAAATATATGAGTTAAAGCAGTAAAACATATGAGTTAATAGCAGTAAAACATATGAGTTCAAAAGCAGTTATTTTAAAACATGAGTTAAAGCAGTAAAACATGAGCTTAAGCAGTAAAGCTCACGTTAACACAAAAAGCCATACTCAATCCCCCCTTGTGTTAGGTCACACCTCTATGGATTTACTGATTTACTGCTTTTAAGGTATGTAATGTTAATAAATATATGAGTTAAAGGCAGTAAACATTATGGAGTTAAAGCAAAGTAAAAACATAGAGTGTAAAAGCAGTAAACAGTTAAAACAAAAAGCATATACTAATCCCCTTGGTGCTAGTAGCATCTCTATTGATTTACTAATTACTGCTTTAAGGTATGTAATGTCTAATTAAATATATGAGTTAAAGCCAGAAAAAATTATGAGTTAAAGCAGTAAAACATGAGTTAAAGCCAGTTAAAGCAGAGAGTTAAAGCAGGAAAGCAGAAAGGTTAAAAACAGTAAGCAGTAGAGTTAAAGCAGTAAACAGTGAGTTAATGAGTCAAAGCAGTAAAACAAAAGCAGATTAATCCCTTAGGTAAACACCTCTATTGCATTTACTGGATTTCACTGCAATGTCTAAGTATGATAATGTTAATAAAAATATTATGGAACAAAGATAAAAATATGTTGACGTTAAAAGAACGTATAAAAACATGGGTTAAAGCTCTCCAGTAAAGCGAAGTAAACAAAAGCCATTACTAACCCGTTGTTCGCTAATGCTAACACCCTATGTGAATTTACTATTTCTACCTGCTTTAAGGTAGTTGTATTTTAATAAATATGTGGTTAAAGCAGTAAAGAGCATATGAGTTTAAGCAGTAAAACATAGGAGTTAATGTTTGTAAAGCAGTAAAAAACAAAAATATTACTAATCCCTTAGGTGTTAGGGAACACCTCTATTGATTTGATTTACTGATTTTACTGCGCTTTAAGGTATGTAATGTGAATGTTTTAATTAACATTTAGACGTTGTTAACAATGTAATAAAATGGTTTACTATATCAGACACTCTGCCGACTTCTTTTTCTCTGCATTACATACAATTTTTTTAAAAATTTATAAATTAATAAGTTATTTTAAGATGCAGTGATGTTGTTAGATGACATTATACAGTTTAGGTCGCGCACACGAATGTCTTTTAATAAAAATGTTAAGTATGAAATAAAAATGAATGCCTGCGTATATGTATATATTTTCATTCGCTGCTGAGGAATATTAGCTGCGGCGCATGCGGCGGGCTGGTACGCGGAAATATGGCGCTGCGGGCGCACGCGGCGGGCGGTACGCGGAAAATATTGCGCCTGCGGAGCACGCACCTGCGCGACGGCGCCTGCGGGTGCGGGGTTGACTGCCTTTGCGCTGAGGCCTCACGCTGCCGCCCTGGTGGTCTTAGCCTTTATGATCTAGGGAAGAATTAATTACCCTTTACTCATGTTCTTTGATGTAGCGGTAGATGAGAGCCTTATCAAAGACTGGATTTCATCAAAGATGAATCATCGACCATGCGTATATAGTATGATGCGTATCAAAAAGATGACGTGAATCAACAAGAATGAGTCATCACAAATGACCTCAAGCTTGACGGCATCTCAAATGCTGAGGCATTAATGCTGAGGCATTGATTGCCTCAGCATTGATGCCTCAACTTGAGGCATCAAGAATATCAAGTTCAGAAGCGAATATGTGAAAGTGTACAGGTGTAAGTGTCCTATGACGATGTGTAAGTAATGTATAAGTGTCATTAGTGTGCTATAAGTGATCATAGTGAATGTGTGTATAAGTCATAGTGTATGATTGTATAAGTGACAATAGTGTATATAAGTGTTAGAAAAAGACTAACTCAAGTAGGAAGCAATGCCTAGCACTTGTATATACACCAAATCGATATTTCCTCATACCTTATAAACCTAGCGGGTATGACACCCATATTAGGCTATTCTAGGCATCAGGGGGGCAGGAGGCTAGAAAAGGCTTTGAAAAAGTGGCACTCAGTTGGCACTATGTGGGACTCACTGGGCACTATGTGGCACTCACTTGGCACTCTTTTTGGCCAGCTCACTTGGACTCACCCGGCCACTCACATAGAATAAATTCAAGAACACTAATAGAACATTCACTAGATACATACGTTCAAGTTAGGAAAGAAATATGTGTGACGGATGGGACACGAGTGGCCAAAAATATGCCGTGGGCCAACAATTGACCCATTGTATATGCAAGGCAGGCTGAAAATTCATGATCAAACAAAGTTAGACACTCAAAAAGGACAATAGCCCCTAAAGGAGGACAAAAAAAATTACCGTGGGCCAAAATTGACCATGGTATATGGCAAGGCAATGGACGAAATATCATGGGAAATATCAAGGCCAAAACAACAAAAAACGGGCTAAGCCCCTAAAGCGATTAAGCAAAAAATTTACGTGGGCCAAAATTGACCCATGGTAATTTTTGGCTACGTTAAGGCCGAATATCATGGTCAAACAAGGTAAAGACATCAAAAATAGGGCCTAGCACCTAAAGGGCGCCAAAAATTAGGGTGGCCAAAATGACCCATGGAAGACCTAAAGGGTGGTCGAAAATTAGGTTGGGCCAAAATTGACCATGGAAGGACCAAAGGGTTGGTCGAAATGTAGGGTGGCGCCAAAATGTTGACCCATGAAGACCAAATAGCTGCGTGGTTCGAAAAAATTAGGGTAGGCCAAAATTGACCCATGGGTAGACCAAAGGGCGTTGCGTCAAAAAATTCAGGGATGTTACGGTACAACGGTTTGCGACGCGCCGTTTGGCGCAACCTTCTTCGAAGGGGGGCAAAAATTAGGGTGCCAAAAAAAAGGGAGTTCATCAAAAATTAGGTCTCAAAAAATTTGGGTGTTGCTCCCAAAAAATTTGGGTTGCCCAAAAAGTCAAGCGCCCCAAAAGGTCAAGCAAAAAAGTTCGCGGTCAACAAAAGGTCAGGAGCAGGTAAAAAAATTTTAGGTCCAAATGGCTCTCCTCACTACTTACTATACTGATATATATATAGATACTATCATAGTATATATATATATATATATAGTAATTTATATTAACCGTATATATTATATATATATACTATATATATATTATAGTATATAGATATAACTTATATATATATATATATATATATATATAATATAGCCTTATATATATATTAAATATATATATACATAATACTACTATATAACTATGCGTACATGTGAGCTGAGATGCCGCAACTGAGTAGGGGGTTTTCTTTTTTATGTTGAAAAAAAGTTAAATGCAGTATTAAAAATTGACCAGATAATTGCTTTCTGTGTGAAGCTCAGATTCCTTTGCGTTTTTAAATTTTTTATTAAATTGTATGAACTTATCTTGCGAATTTGTGTTTAGCTTATTAAATTATTTTCGTAGTGTACGAATTTTCGTCAAATAAAATAAAATATAATTACTGTTCTTATTATTAAAATTAAATTGATAAAATTGTTTACAAATAACTTAAAAAGCAAAATATCAGAAAAGAGCTGGAGAATTATCTCGAAAAGTATGACACTTAATGGAAAACCAAATGCATATTGGAATCAGCGTATAAAGCTTATTGACGGAATGTAAAAAAAAAAAAAAACTCTCGAACAGTACGACACTTACAAAAAATAAATTACATATTTGGAATCTAGCGTATAAAGATTATTATATGCAAAGTCGTTTTCATGATTTAAAACTAACGCATATACCAAGAAGGTAGACCGCATTGATACCAGGAGTCGGAGTCTCTCGGCTTCTTAGGTGGACACGGGGGGACTTCGTTCCCCCTCTGTCCCCCATCGGCTCGAGCCCTATAAAAAAAATTCCTTGACTTTCAATTATTAGGGGCTCGAGCCGATGTGCGGACAGAGGGGGGGAAGAATACGATCTGTTACATATTTAATAAGCTTTATCGACTTGATTCATCCAAATATGTAATGTTGTTTTTCTGTAAGTGTCGTACTTTTCGAGTTTTTGTTTTGTTTGTTTTTTTTTTACAATTTTTCCCTCGAAAACAAATTTATTACGCTGATTCCAAATAGCATTTGGTTTCCTTGAAGTGTCAACACTTTCGACATAATTCCCTGGCCCTTTTCTGGAATGTATGCCCTTAAAAATAAATATTATTAAACTGGATAAAGTTTAATAAAGTACCAAAACCGTACAAAATATTTTTTGTTATCGCTCCTTTAACTTGGTCTCTCTCTCTCTTCCTCTCCTCTCTGCCTCATCGTCTCTTCTCTCTCTATTATATGTTAATTAGTACTTATATAATATATACTATATATATATATTATAATATATATAGTATAAATATATCATATATATAATATATAATATATATATATAGTATTATATATAATATATATATATATACAGTATATAGTTAATTATATATGTATATATTATTATTTACACAACATATAAGTAAATAAAAGGAACAATTAATAAATTTGTAAAATAGATTGACTTCATCCATTAATAAAATAAAATTGACTTTTCGATTCTTTTTTTTCTACAAGCTCCTATTTAATTTTTACCCTAATTCATGAAATTAAACAAAATTGTAAATAATTTACCTAAAATTTTGATGACTAAGCAAAAACTGCGTACATTCTAATTCATCTGAACATATATTATATATATATAATATATATATATATATATATATATATATCATATATATTAATAGTATATATATCATATATCTTATATATATATATATAATATATATATAGTATATTTATTACTATATATATATACACACTTAAAGTTTCTTCCACCCTCTTCTACTCTTAAGGCCATCAAAAACACTATTCTAACAACTCAGCTTGAGTATTACTGAAATACCTGAATGTCATGTTTGTTCTAATAGAGAGATTCACGTAAATTTTTATATACGGCATGCCTTCTAAGTCACACATGCACCTGTAACCGCAAACATTTATGAGTATTCTTATCGGCAGATTAACCGAAAAACACAGTAATATTAATAAAAATTTATGTCTAAGTCAATTAACACTTACTGCGGAATGTATAAATATACAATTATAACCTACACAATTGTATGTTAAATAAAATTTAGCAGGTTATAAAATTGATTAACTAGAAAAGTAAATCGACTTTAATTCAATCACGAGATCGACGCACGCATGTATAGAGACCTAAGGAGTGGAGACGAGAGAGAGGAGAAGGAGAGAGAACGTGAGAGGAGACCGAGACGGGAGAGGAGAGCACGAGGCCGAGAGTAGAGGATCTGAGCCATCTGAGGAGAGATGGACGACAGATGCGAGAGAGATGAGAGAGAGAGAGAGAGAGAGAGACCCGACCGACGACGTGATACATGAACTGCCATACTCTAGGTAGACGACGAGACGAGCTATAGAGAGAGAGTAGTCCGGTTCATTTGATGCAAACACGTTCACGCATGGCTAGAATTTCCAAATGCGTTGAGCCGCAGCAGGGCTTGCTATCAATCCTAAATAATCTTTGCTTTTAAATCCACTTGGTTAGGAAATACGTGTAGCACAATTTCTCCTGACCAAGACCCTACTACGGTAGGTAATGAACCCTCCAAATTCATGGGATAGAGGTTCGGTGGCTACTAACTAACTAACTAACTAACTACCGCTGTTATAGAGCTAATTTCTTATGTAAATTTTATACATTCTAAAGAGTGAAAAGCCATATCGCCGTTGCAATATTTTTTTCTGTTATTAAATCTACGTGTCTTCGCAGAGATAAAAAAACTAAACGGACGTTTATTGACACTTAAATCCTAAACATTTTTCAATTACGATCACTTAATACTCAAAAAGCTTTTTTTTTTACTGTTTCTGCAGGTGAAACTGTTAATGCCGAAAATATACTGCATGTAGAATTAAGATAAAATTTGAACGTTTCGTACTGTTGCTTTAAACCTCTGCTTTGAATTGTACAAAATATACATTGCAAAATAAGGAAAAATCATTATTACTATTTCGTAATTGGAAATTCTTTCATAAATGATTTCTCAAAATCAAATGTTATTGACAATGTTACGTCCTGTAGAAAAAAATTTACGATTTTCAACAGGTTCAGAATAGTTAAACAGAAACTTATCTCCTTTAAAAGTTTTGACAAATTTATCAGGGAACTTTAAGTTCAAAGAGAGATGATGGAAGTGCTGGTTCAAAATTACTTTATTGTCTGATAAATCGTATTGTATGTGTGTGTGTGTGTGTGTGTGTGTGTGTGTGTGTGTTTATTTTTTTTTTAATATTGTGTGTCATTGGAAGTTTCGGCACGACTAACCAACTGCAGATTTCAAGAGCTTTAGATATTACTGAATGAGGCTCATCGTTAGTCAATTTAGCAAACTGACGTATTTTGGTCAAAATTCTTTAACAACAGCATTAGCGGAGTATAGCTAGAGATTATGTTAACTGGAATAGTTCACACTTTCAATGTAATCGGTAATTAGGAGAGCACGACCGTTGTTTTATAATATTTGTCACACTTCCAACACTTTCTATAATATTTTAACTATTTTTTATAAAACAAATGAGCGACAGGGTTTGAAACCAGTTCCTTTATTTTTTTTTTTTGCTCGTGCAACTCCTGGACCGGCGCTGGAATCTTATATGCCTAGAAACACAATCTTCTGGAAAGCTCTGGGAGAACGAATTTCGAACCAGATGGGAAAAAATGCCAGTTCCACTGAAAGCGTGAAACACTACCTAAGAGTATATAACTCTAGGACTAGCATTGAAAACCATTGCACCGAGAAAGTTTTCTGAGTGTTCTGGGATCAAGAGTTTCGAGGCCAGAAGGAAGAAGATACTAGCCCAACTGACAGGGTGAAAGCCCTACCTGGGAGATAAAAATAATAATAATAATAATAATAATAATAATAATAATAATAATAATAATAATAATAATAATAATAATAATAATAATAATAATAATAATTGACAAATGTAAACTTCTCAAAGTAATTCTATGATTCGCTAAAATGCGAAGGCATCATGTACTACTGAATATTGATCAGTTTGAAAGTTTTATAATATCCCTTTAGTAATTTTCAGCGCGTTAACTTACAAAAAATTAGCTACGCACCGACCGAACAAACAAACGAATGTTTTTGTTCAGAAATATTCTTCTTAAGATTTCTAGATTATTAAATATTTAGCATTTTTTATACAAACTCATTTTTAGATAATACATTTTAGACAAATGTTGTAAATTACATCTCCGACAACATTACAGGTGCATTAAGGTTAAATTACATAAAATCGTATTATCTGTGCCGGAAAATAGAATATTAAGCGAATAACAATCGTAATGGAAATTGTAGATACTATATATATGATATACTAGATTATAAATTATATAAATATATATATATATATACTATATATAATTATACTATATAATAATATATAATATACTATATAAGTATAATATATATATATGTATATATATATAATACTATATAAAATTACTAATATAAATATTAATATATATAATATATATAATATAATATTAATATATATTATATATATATAATATAATGATGCACGGAGAGTGATTTGGAGCAGTAAATCAGAAGATTTACAAATTAAAGCCAAGAATGAAATTGAAATTTCATTTAATTTCTAACTTCCCATCAATTTTAATGACATATAATATATATAGATATATATATATATATATATATATATATATATATATATATAATAAATAAATAATTTATGTATATTATATAATATATATAATTTAAAAAATATATAATTTAAAAAATCAGTAATTACTCATAATTAATATAACTAATTATTTTACTAATGAGGCATGTTCAAATATGCATCAATATTTAAAAATTAAAGGAAAGTGTGTACTATAGTAAAGCGAATATTTGGAAAAGGCTGACCATATTTCCGTGAATAATAAAACGGTGCATATGTTATTTAATATTCTGCATTCACGAAAAAGTAAGACTACAAAAAAAATGCATAAACATATTCAGTTTAAAATTATTATTCACCACGATGATCATGAATACTTCTCCGATGAAATTATCTTCAAGAAAATTTCGGTCTTTCAACATGTAATCATTAAACTTCTCACACTTTAAGAAACAATTTTGTGTTACTACTAACCTAGTCCTCATTGCGTCAGCAATTAACATAGATTTCTACTTTGACCACATACTCTTCATCACTGAAAATATTCTCTCAACAGGTGCTGTATTTCCTTGAAGACAAAAAATAAACTCGGCAATATTACAAAAGGCTTGAAAAAACCAAGGAGTTTTACGCTCGTTTCATAAAAAAAATTTGTACCCATCTATTAAACAGGAATGTTTTCTGTATATATGTATCCAACTGCTCTACAATTACAGTTGTTAAGAGGGTCCACTGATCGAATAAGCGAATTTCTTCTCTTTCTGTTCTTGTAAAGAGTTTATCATTCAGATTGTGCTGTATTATTATTAGTTAGTTAGTATTTAGGTTAGTGGCTCACACTTGAGCTTTTCAGTGCTTCCTAAATTGCACTTCCTCTTGTTAACACACACTAAGCTGGTTTCATAGAAATTCTCAAGTACCTCAAAAATCTTAATTTCATTAATTTCTCCTAAATTTACTAACATTTTTAGTTTGTTTTTCTTTTTAGACACAAGTAGTTAAACACTCAAAAAGGGACAAAATTGACATATTTTATTAAAATGATGGGAAGGCAGTGAAATAATGACGAAAAAAAAGTAGTAATGTTCCTATCAAAATAGTACGTATGGTAAGCCTATTCCTGAGAGTATATTCTTATAAAGAGTAAACATAAAGAAAACCTTTTAAAATATTATAGTACAAAACCATTATGTCAACTTGAAAGAAACATAAAACCGCAATCTTAAGATAAAAAAAAACGTCTTTATAACCAAAAACAAAAATAGCTGTAAAAAGAAATCTTCATAAGAAAAGCTGTGGATGATGATCAGAGTTCTTCCATACCAGACATACCTCTGTTAGAAAATTACCAGTTCAGTCATCGCTATTGGAACCAATTAAAGAAAGGAATGGAACATTAATCAATTAAGCAAGGGCTACTAAAATTCATTTCAAAATAGGGGAAATGGTTGCTCTTGACTAAACATTTTCATTTGTAGAGGATATTGGATATAAAGAGATTAATTAGGCAACTATGTCCACAGAATAATGTTCCATCAAGAGGTACATTTCAGAAGAAGATACCATTCCAACTATCATTATATATATATCTATATATTATATATACTATAGTATATATATATATTATAAATAATATATAGTATATATATTATATATTAGTATATATATGTTATATATATTAACTAAAATATTATATAATATATTCAAGAATAAAAAAACAATAAAACACTCATTAAAAGAATATAAATTCTATTTCTCCATTACTGTGAAACAAAATGTTTCTGTATCTAAACTTACTCGATATTTGATTTTAAACCACGGCTAATGGCTTAACATACGTAAATATTAATTATCTTTCAATGTTTCATTTGTGTTTTACATATTGATTTTATTTTTTAATAAAATCCTACTGGAATCTCATTCACAATAAATCACACAATACTTTTACTGCTGTATTATCACCATATATATATCATATTTATTATAATATATACTATATAATATATCATATATACTATATTATATATAATTATATATTTATATAGTATATATAATATATATATATATATAATATATATAATATATAATATAAAATATTATAATACTATACGCTTCTATATATACTTGAAGCAAAAAATTATTTTATCTCTCCATTGATTTGAATAGAAATTTTGAAATAATTAATATACTTTAAAAACATTTTGTAAAATATTATCATTAATAAATTATTACAATACATTTAAAATAATTGCAGCTAAAACGCTGCATGACAGTTCATTTACATATAACAAGAAAAATGAAAAAAAACATTAAACAAATTTTTTTTTTAAAAAAATTTTTTTATACATCACAGATATATATATATATATATAATAATTATATATATAATATATATAGTATATATTATTTAATTATTAATATTACATTTATATTAATCATATATATAATTATAATATATTATTATATATATATATAGTCTATATATATATAATATATATAATTAAAAATATATAGTATATATATATTATATATATTAATATATATATATAAATATATATATATTATTATATATATATACAATATTATATATAATATATATAATATATATTATATTTCTTATATATAGTCATATATCTATATATTTAGTATATTATAAATATATCAATTATATATATATATATTATATAATATATAAATTATATATATATATAATTATATATTGATCATTACTATATATTATTATCAGGGGAAGGGAGATCTTAAAAGGTCTTAATTTTTGAACTACTACTATTATATTTTATTAAATAAAAATATTAAAGAGATGTCCAAAATATTTACTATAATTTTATCTCCCGTGTTCAAGTTTCTAGGCTACAATTTGTTGCTTAATTTCACTCATGTTTATATTCTCATAATTAAGTTAATCATTAATATCAACTTTCGAAAGATATATAAGAAATAATTAGTCTTGCGTTTCCAAAAGTCTTTATTTGCCTTGCGTCTCGCCATTACAAATGCAATTGTTGCAGGATGTAATTCGAGCTATCGTTCGCCAAAGGCAGACAACAGCTTAAGATTCGAACTTCAAGGCATCATGGCATTTTCTTATCGCTACCTATCATCCATTCAAACAAGACTTCAGCATCAAAGCAATCCTTCCGGATCTTTCGATCTACGTAGCATAAACATGCTACCATCCATCGCATATCAGTGCTATAATCCTCTCGTCGTGCCTCGTGTCGGCAGCGTCCGCGTTGACCCGTCGCGTCGACGCGTGCGTCACAGCACTAAGTTGATCACAGTATGATTCGCAGCCCTTCTCCTCGTCCATCATCCTGCTTCACCTCTCCTCAACACACCGTGATTCTATAGTCATCAATCACGTGTCGTAGAATGCCCTCTCGTCCATCTTGTGACGTCGCTCTATCTCTTCATGTACTTCCACATCTCCAGCTACTGTTCCTTCTCTTCTTTTCTATTCCTTCCCTCATCATCGCCTGGTAGTTAGTGACTTCTGCTGGTTTATGATATGTTCTGTTTTTCACAATCGCTTTTTAATTTTAATATTTACTTTCAAACTATTTTGAATTTGTCATATATGAATATTTTATAAAGTCAAAGAATTATTTACATGTATAGCTGTTAATTTTTACTTTTCAATTTTTATTTTTTAGCATTGAAAATGTATTAATACTATACGAAACGTTTGTTAAACATGAATATGTGTTTTTTTCGCATGTTTTTTCATAATATATATATAATATATATAAATATATATAATATATATATATATATATTTATAATATATATTAATATCACTATACGGACTACTTACTAAATAATCAACTCTTATACTTATTACCTCTATACTCTCTCAACCTTAGCTCTCTCCAAATCTTGAACAGTTCTTCATACGAATAGTGTGCATCTCTTTCTCAGATTTTAGAATGTTTCATGTTCATACCTTCGGCGTTGTGGAATGCATCGTTTCAATACACCTAACTGGATCTCGATCTTCCGTTCTTCTACTGTTTACGTCGCATCAGGCACTTTTACTAGGTGCCTGTTAGTTAGATTAGGCCAGTCATGATTGTTTTATTGTATGTATAATTTGATTTCCATGCATTCGCATATATATATTATATAATAAATATATATATATAGAACCTAGTATATATATATTATAACCTATATAGTATATATTATATATATTATAATATATAGGCTATATAAAGATCATATACTTATATGATATATATATTACCTGATACTATAACTTTAATAATTTTGATACTATATATATATATAATATTTCATCAATTTGATGGCACATGAGCATCAAATAAACGAATTGTCCATTTTTCCTTTACTATTCTTATTTCGATATTTTCTTAAAAAAAAAATTCTCTACAAACAGTAATAATACATTTATACTTATCTTGTGAATCACTGAATTCACAGATTGATACACCTCTCTCAAGTATTTTGAAAAAGACATAATTTAACCTTACGTGTTATAATAAGTAACATTAAAAATATTAATTACTTTTATTAATATTTATGAATATTTACTAATATATAGAATTGATATATTTTATATATATATATATTATATATATGGCACATCAGACAAGCTACCATAAGGAAAATACAAAAAAACATGTCCTGCCATATGACACAAACATAACTTTTCAAATATATTTTAGAATCATCTAACAAGCCTCTTTCTACTTGCAACGTCAACACATATTAGGAATTTGTGATGTCTACTTACATACATATTAGAATACTATAGATAACAGTTATGTATAAGATAAATAATATTATATACTCGCACTTTAGTTAATCTTAAAACATCAGATATATTAATATATACTGAGTAATATACACTCTAAGCTATACCGATATCAATATGATTTATTATATATTTTTCTGATTATATAATTTTATAATTATATCTTATCTGAAACTGTTTTACCTTTATTATTAATTAATATATATAAAAACTCCGATAAATGAGATTGCTTTTAACTCTTTCTTCCTCTTGATTCTTCTGATGGAACTAACTTTAGTATTATGTTCTTCTTTTATAATAAAAAAGATATGTTTGCTTGTATATCTATACAGTCAAATCTGCTTTATAAACTAATCATATTCTGCTTTGTTCGATTTACTTTATTTCTATTATATAATAGACATAACAAGATATATAAAGGGAATTTTACAGTGTCTGGTAATAAATTAAAATATCTTGTCACTTATCTACCGTCTGTATATATTATCATCCGTCATGTTCTATATATCTTTTAAATATACAACATATTGACTCGATAAATAAGAACTAAAATTACTAAATACATAATATTATATACACTTTTTTATTTAATAATATTTTTATATAATAATATATCAATATAATAATTATTCAGTTATTATTTATTATTAATATATATATATATTATATTTTAAGTTAATGTACATTATGTCAATAATGAGTGTTTAGTAGTTGATTAGTTGTGTGGAGTTAATGTGCTGATGTGTATGTGAAGCGGATGCTTGATACCTAGTCTAGAGTAGGTACTCGTAGTGTAGTATTTTATCAATAAATAGATATTAATAATGAATTAGGCGGTTAGTACTGATTAGACTGTGAGAGTGGTATCCTAATTCACAAAAGACATATGGAACCGTCAAACATTTATATTCCTTTTGATCATAATTAAGTATTTAATTGTGATAGCTCTCGGATTAAATTAAAATCTCAATCTGCAGCTTCTTTCACAGTTCACAATTAACGAGCGATTTAATTAACCTTTTATGTGCAGATTCTCAATGCTATGTGTCTAATATGTTACTCGTTCTTCATTATAATCCATGAATGCAAATATCTTAAAACTACTAGTAATAATTTTCTTCAAAAGATAGTTAATAGGCACAACCTAATTTATACTTAATGATTTCATAAGGTGGAGACATTTACTATCAAGAATAACAAGCTGCAAGAATAACTGTGAAAAGTTTCAATCCTCAAAAAAGAGTAAATTACCAGTTAGACGACGAAAACACTTAGATTCTATATTTAGTTTACATCAATATGATTGTGCTTACTATATATAAATTAACGTACCTCTCGGATAAAACTCCACGTAAGTAATGATTATATTAATTAATTATATAATGTAATTACTGTTAGTGAAGAAGTAGATTATCTTATGTAGCGAGAGAGGTTGTCTATTGATCAGGAATGTTATATCGAATACTAAAATAGCGCCATCACTACTATTGTAACTCAGGCAATTTATGTATCACCAATTACGAAATATTGTAACGATTGCACAGCATTACGATCCGTTCACAATTAAAAATCGTCAGTTACGAACTCTCTGATAGTTACAAGCAAGTTCTTATCGTAGATAACTCAAGACGGGTTGACACGCAGAAGCATTAATACTTACCTCCGCGTCACACGCGTAATAACCCCAATAACTCAAATATGACCCCTTTATACGCCGTCTAAGTAATAGTATCATTTGAATCTCAATAATTATAGTCAGACTTTGATTTTTGAGGTTTCTTTAGTTTTGAGAGTTAAAGAATAATTATTCACGCTGGTTAAAAAGTTCAGAGTCGAGTCCGAATTGGCTCATTATCAGCCTGCATATTGAAAGCATATAAATATTAGTTATACCCTGTCGAGCTGTGTGTACTGAATGAATGAAAGTAGTGGATATTGATCTTAAGCAAACAACGCAAGTTAACATGAGATGTAATGGAGTTATTTCAAAATTTTTTTAATATTAAGCTTCAGTTTCGAGGTAGTAGGACTAGTCATTAATATCATATATTGAAAATACCATTATTATTAGGAATAGCTAGTACAGTCAATACTGTAGATAATAAATTACTTCTCCTAATGAGGTATGTGGCTCTCTCGGGGGGCCCCGTTCCAAGCTCTGGAGGTACCTGAAATTACATGCCTTGAATCCCGGATCGATCGTCCCATCCAATTTATCTCTAGGTTTTGGTTTAGCAATTGTGTTTACTATTTAATTGAAAATATATTATTATATATTAATGAAAGCTGCCCTACACGTTTGTATATTAAATAATATAGCTAGGTTATAGATAGTACAATACTACACGTTCTCATTGTTATTTAATTTTGGATAAAATTAATATTATTTGTTGCTATATAGATATATAAAACAAAAAATAGCATAATCTATATATAATAGATATAATATAATAAAGCATAGAATAACTCGTATTATAGAAATTCATCGTTGACCGGAGATGACGATTGATACGGCGGATCTCTACTCAAGAAATTTTGGTACACAGATGACACATATAATATATACCTGATAGACAAGATGTTACTATATTAATTTTGAAGAAAAAAATAATATCTACTAATTATATATGTTACTTTTGTATACCTCGTTTTATCCTTCACAGAGCTAATTATATCCGAGTGGCTGCTTCTTAAGAGGCTCCACTTTTTTCTCTCCTCAATGCATCTCCTTAAGATGAAATTGTGAGTAAATATTAAATTTAGATCATACTTTTGAATTAAGTTATTTAATAATCTTAAATGTGGATTTTAATAATATTTCATAGATTAGAAAAATCATCTAAATTAGTCTATACTGAAGTGTAAGTGATAGAAGAATGAATAGTTATTAAGATTATAATATGATATTTCAACTAACTATTAATTGTGTGGTGAACTTACTATAGAATCTTTGAATCTATCGATATATTGAAACTAAATAACAAACTTGCCGTGTGTGTGGAGAATAGATAATAGCAACCTACTGTTCTATGATGAATCATTTTAAATCGAGATAAAATAGGATGAGATTATTTTTTCGTGTTTATCTATAATTTATTTGCGAAAGTTGAGACATGATATTTAATTCCATGCTTTAGACTATTTATGACAACGTTTCGACACTATTGTGTGTTATCTTCAACTCTATAATCGCTTCGTTTCCAGATATCAACTATGTGGATATGTCACCTATATTTACATTGTAAATTTACCATTAGAACAGTAAATAAATTTGAAAAGGTAAATTATACAATTCATCAAATTAATTCATAATTATATTTAAAATAATACTTTTTTTTACTACATCAGTAAGAAATATATATACAAACAAGGAATTTACGAAGTCATAATGATGCATGCTATACTAAACTGTTAAATATAAACTAATATGTTAGATAGATTATAATATAATTTGAATAGCACCCCCGACTTGCAATACAATGGCCTCTATTTTTCTTGATACATAACGCATGATATTAATGCGCGGTATCAATCTTATTTCATAAAATATATCGTGTATATAGTGTTACCGAAATTGTTACATAGTATATAATTGCAGAGTCCCTATAACTCTATATACGAACTTTCAACTATCATTGTTTTTAAATAAGACCCTAATTGTCTGTCAAATGATACTCCTCAATCAAGGAACAAATCCAACTGCATTATGTCTGAGCATGCGGTGAGAGCATATACGTTTCTGTACTACTTACGTAAATCACATATCCTAACTGCTGATTAAATTACAGTGTTCAAATATAATGTTAATATCGTGAGCAACGAATTGAAATGATGCTTGGAGCTCCCTCGAGAGAGACAGAGATAAATAGGTGTCTGTATGTGTGCTTGTATGTAGTGTGTGTGTGTGCTGTGTAGTGATATAAAAGTCATGCTCAAGAAATTGGCCTCTCTCTTCATATAAACAAAACTGAGAGTAATACAGAATTATGTAATTTCACTGCAGCATTAATATATATATATATCTATCTCGATCCTCACATATATATATATACAATATGAAAAAAAATCATTATTTTTTTATTTTATTATTGTTGCCTAGTAATAATTATAAAAAAAATCCTATAAAATTATAATTAAGTGATATATTAATCGTATGATAACTTATATACATTTTCTCATAAAATGAATATATTTAGTTTTTTACAATAATGTATATTATTAATTTAATATATAAATTTCGTGTAGTTTTTGTGAATATAAGTAATGAATTCATGTGATAGGAATCTCATCATTATAATAATATATATTTATATTATATATAGTTACTTATTTAACCTGATATAAATTCTAAATTTAATTAATTAATACGTGTTCTAGTATGTTTATTGTACGTTACTATTGTCTCAGTAATCCACATTGTACGCTCTCACAATAAATGTATCTCTTATTGTCAATATATTTATATTTGTCACTTTATTCTTCTAAAAATATATTGCAAAACAATTCTAAAATAAATATATATGAAGGTGAATATTAATATGCGAGCTAAAAGAAAGCTAAATATTTAATTAATGAATTAAGAATTCTTAGAAAGAAGAATAAGAAGATATAATATACAATAATATAGAATGATATAATCCGGTAATATGAAATAAAAGTTCACTTTTAAACAAGGTAAATATAATAATGAAATGAATAAGATTACTAAATATAGATAGATAGATGATAGATATATATAGATATTTTGTTCGATATATCATGTAGGATACAAGTGTCAGATTCCTTAATATATTTCCTATAGATCTGAGATAATTAAATTGTAGAGAGGTTTCCAAGATATCTGCTAGATCATCAGCAAAATTAGGCATATCCTACCTCGCAGTTATATAATAGAGTGGATAGATAGAGAGTTTGAGAAGTGGCTGAAGAGAGGGAGCATATCAGTTTGATGTGAGATGTAGCGTGTAATCTATATATATAA
The DNA here is from genome assembly GCA_015478945.1 of Trachelipus rathkii. Taxonomy (NCBI): domain Eukaryota; kingdom Metazoa; phylum Arthropoda; class Malacostraca; order Isopoda; family Trachelipodidae; genus Trachelipus; species Trachelipus rathkii. The sequence goes on along the minus strand of JABUQX010021057.1, from coordinate 5,113 downwards.
GTGTTAAATATGTGTTCATACGCATTACATTTCATGTACTCACTATCTACTAAACCTATATATCTGTGATTCTCCTCAATATATACCATTTTCGTGATTAGCGTGCTTTTTATTCTCGTGTTCCATTCGGTTATTAAGAAATCGTATTGCTATCAGTGTTTGTCGTTATTAATCAAAATTTCTCGTTTCTTACCTAACACTGCTCTGCTAAGTTGTATCACTGTCGGAGCTCGTAAGTAAGAGATTACAATATGAAGTCGGCAGCAATAGAACTTGACTCTTCGGAAGCCTCAAGCTCTCAATGGCTTATGACTCTTCAATCAAGCACTCATCTCTAAGTAGCGTGCTATATCTACTCTTTTGAGTTTATACTTCTACCTCGATACTTATAGCAATCCTTTCATTCTCAATTATATCTATATTACTGTATATATTATATTTGTATCCTTCATCTCTACTACTCTTAATATATATGCTCTCTCTGTAGTACTTATCATTATTATACAATATTGGATGTTTCTGACTCAGCCATATTCTACCCTCACCGAGCTGAATAGAGAGAATCACGGCTAATCTTACTGAGACCTTCTATCGGCTTCTCAATACAAGCTCATGAATTCTCTCTGCGTGTCTTTTAGCATCATAGGACTACGATATGACTAAACTTAATTCTTCCGCTCTCTCTAACAGTGTTGCGGCAGAATCTACTACTCAAAATTTATTCTTAACTCTTATGTCAAGAAATAAATATGAGAGAGAATCGCGCTCACTCCGATGCTATGCACCTTTTTAAATGTATTAGCCCTGTATAGGTCACTTATTACAAGCATTTAATAGTTACGTCAATTATTCATATTTCTCAAGAAATAAAGACGCGTCGGCCTACCTCAATACTAACTCTTTGTAGATACAGTTTTTCAAGCCTCATCACGTGACAGTATCCCAGCCTTCACAATCGAAGCGGTATAGGTCTGTAATCTGTCGTTTTGAATAATAGGTTTTTCCGTAATTCTATAACTTACGTGAGCTAATATATGAGAGGATCTTTGTACAGAATTTCTTGCATGTAATTAATACGAGGGGTACTGAGAAGATGTGGCGGGCATTAGATCGATATCAATATTTAGCCTCAATTATACAGAGTTGCTACGCGTCACTTCTCACGTCATCCAGCATACCCCTCGCCTATGAAAGATACCTCATATATTGCTAACTTTAGCTTAACTGAATGTACTCTCGCTAATGAACTCTCTCGCTCTCTCTCTCTTATTCAAACTCGCATACACACAAGTATCGTCTGTGTTGATGATTCGCTGAGTTGTTGCAAACGTATACGTTTCACTTCTCATCTTTATACATGTCGCTCAGTCAGAATTCGGACCAATTAGTATGGAACTATGTTCCTCAAGGTGTTTAGCTCTCTTATTCTACACGACATTTTGACTTTGTGTAGGAATATATCGTAACTGCTTTACAATTAAATAGATGTATCTACTTTCCTCCTAAAGCTCTTTTGTATTTCCACTCCAGGGCCTTGATCTATTAGCCCGGAATGACTCGATACGCTCTCAGTCTTTTAGAGCTCATATTCGCATTTCTACTATCCATCTCTGTTTTATCTCCTATTGCCATCATCTATCGACTTAAACTCTCCTCGTGTTTCCAGAGTTTTAATTATACTGATGGATAGAAAAAAGAATAGTTTACTCTTGTGAATCTCCAATCTTTCAAAAACATTTATACCCAATTCTACGAGTCACTCTCTCAAAATAATAGCCTTTTACCTAACTTTCCTATCTCACTCGACGACTTTCCCGTCTCATCTGTTATTATACAAATTATTGAAAACTTAACATGAACAAAAATAAATCGTGAATTAGTATTATCCTCAATCATCAACAAGGTTTACAAGCGTCCGGCATTCACACAAAGAATGAAGTGATACTGTTTTAGACATAGTGAACTTTAACTTTCCTGGCTTTGCGGCGACTAAGATCCGACAATATGTAAATACATTACTCGCATATATTGAGACGTGAGTTACTTGCTCTCCTTATATCTTAAGGCGGCATGCTCATCTCGTTTCACCGGGTGTGTGCACAGGGTGAAGATAAGCAATGGCCAAAGTACGCAGCGTGATGGTTACAATGGAGTGCAACCTGTCTCTTCCACTCCTATCAGAAATCACCGTTGATACGTCACTTCTATTGATCTTTTTCACAATTGAGGAGTGATCGATCTGTGTAAGAATGTTGCCGCTTGTAGGTGATTCATCAATATACTGTCGTACGCCACGCGCAAGTGCAAAGCCGAGGACAACTTATTAATTTGGCTACTAGACGCGGTACCAAACCATTCAAGCGTGTGACTCAGTAGCAACTGAGAAATATGTCTGTAATCTGTTGAGCAACGTTAGTCTACGTGGTATATGATGTTACAAGTTGGCTGATAGAGAGAATTACGTCTGTTCCGCAGGCTCAATGTGCTGAGCGTAAGGTAGGATAAGCGTTGGACCCTGTCTGTTGCCAGGGTGACCAAGTCCCCGAACCTCCGTCGATAAGTGTTCTGCTGGGGAAGTATCATACTTCTCTATGACTTCTCGTATTCACAATAGACTACTGGAACTTAGAATCTCCCACTATGGAAAGCCTCCACCTCCTGATAATGCTAAGTTGTGCGCAAATTGTGACATACGCTTTAAGAAGGGTGATAGACTTAGTTAGCGATTTCACTCCTATACCCAACAAAATGCTGTGAATTGATGAGCTCATGCTGTAGTCGAGTTTTCGTTGACTACTGATTCTCATTAGACAATAAAGAAATTAAAGTCGCTTAGACGTAAGGGAAAATGAGGTAATGTGAGTGTACTTTAGTCTACCATCTGATCCCCTTTCATCCATAAACATCACTATTCTTAGCATACTTGAATCATCAGAAGGAATGCGTACTCTTTATTAACAATCTCTCATTATGGATAATATGGTTCTTGTCTAATTCTTATATACAAAGATATACTATATGACACTCAAGCCATCTATATAAAATTTAACCTTTAGGCTTCTAGTACTCACACACACAATCTTACCATAGCTCTCTTACCACAAGACTTCATCTCATCTAATAAGTGCAAGTGAATACCCTTTTCGACGGTATACTAGTCTAATACTTCTGTGCTCGTCCTCACGTTGTCCTGTCCCGCACAAATCATAGAGATCATTTCATATCACCAGACACCACTCTTTATCATCGTGTGCCACTTCATCTTTCTCGTAATTCAGTCAACTCAGCGGCAGTTCAAAATCCGAAGATATTGCCCCCGTATTCTATCAATTAAACATCCATTCTACCTCGTACTCATCTATTCCTCAAACATCCATAATTATCTAGGATATATCATATATATTACAGAAACAGATTCATTTACATTCTCTTCGCCGCAGGATAGAAGGCGCTTACTTTCGATCCACCGAACATCTACCGAATGCATTTGCATTATGCATTCCCTGCCAGATCGATTATTGTATTAGGCAGCCTTAACCTCCAACCTACCACCGTCTCCTTAGTCGCCTTCTACGACAGATATTGGTACAATTTACGAGTGTGACTATATTATTATACTGCCATACACTTTTTTATTGATAAATGTTTTAAAGAGGATTAAGGATGTCATAATAAAAATGTTGTGCTATCGAAAGATGGAGGTCGGTTATCGAATATAAGTGTATTAGCATGTTGATTTATCATGGTTTGCGCAATGTAAGTGTTCGAAGTGTGCAATCCATTGTAACTGACATGGAAATAACGAAAGGACACAAAGAAGAAACGGAAGCGAAATCCCAATATTAGTACAACTGGGAAAATGCCGTGAGACCACCGGTGGACACTGGGTAAATAATGATAATATATTATACTCTAATATATTGACTCAACTTGTAATCTTTGTTGTAACTTTTTATCAAAAAGAAGACTAAGTTTTTATATTTGATAATCTTGCTTATCAGACATATAATTTCTGAAACTTTCCTAAAAAAAAAAATATAATGACTTAATCCAGTCATATGATTTTTTATAATAACTAAAATTATTAAAATTATGAATGTTTTGATCAAAATTAATAGAATATTCAATAATATATTTGTTAGAGATAGTACTTATGCAATGCAAGATCGTGTTTACAAACTTTTTACTAGACTATAATTCCTCCCACTCCTGGATTTTAATCTTTCTATACAAAAATTCTTAATATTTCGTTTTCAAGTTTAATTTCGCAAAAACATCAGCGAAATAATTTGCCAGAGTGGACGATGCTCGCGATATTAGAAAGAAAAATCATGCACCGATTTTTAGCCGGATGACGATGGATTAATACCTTCAAACACTAGTTATATAAATTTTTTATATTTATATATATATACATACGGGTTTTTATATAATAATATCCTTTTTGTATTATAGAAAGGTTGAAAGTATCTATATATCACTTAATAAATATATATATATACCTTAGTATATAGCATCATATAGAATAATTGGATATTGGATAAGAAAAAAAATAGTCATATATAATGAGTAATACTGTAAATGAATTTGTATTAAATATTATTTTAATCTTTTCTTAACCCCATTTTTTATTCCTTTTATACTTCATGTCTATAAAATTGAAGATTGCTTTTGCCACCAAATCTTAATCATTATTCAAAATCTGTCAAGACTTTCTTAGTTTATTATTTACCAAAGTCTTCTGGTCCTTCACGAGAGATTTCTCTAGGTCTATTTCTAAAAATAATGCCTCAATTTTGCGAGAACGCTGACAGATTAACATCGGCGCGCATCCACTAAGTACGATACTATAATAATCCCACTACTCTACAGACCGCATAATATACTCTACCTGTACCCACCCGCGTACCCTCAGTATATAACACTATAATTATTATAGAGACTATATTGTATTAGTAAATTATATATATAATATCCCTATACTTGTAGTATAAATATAATAGCGATTACCGATACAATACTAAACAGTATATATAACTTTATTATACCCCAATAACCCCACTATATATAATCCTGATACCATATCCTTAATAATAGTATTTAACAACAATAC
>JABUQX010021056.1:0-22283 GCA_015478945.1 Trachelipus rathkii | reverse complement strand
TATATATATATATATATATATATATATATATGGGATGAGGTTGAAAAAAACTTTGCCTGGAGTTGAGGAAGATGTATGTAATTATAATTCAGTAAAAATATTTAGAGCGTTTTATTGTTAAGACTTGATAAGCCTAATCGAAAAAAAACTATCTTTTTCATAGTGAAACATTCCATATTTGAAGTTTTTAAAAGAATTTCTTGTAAACTATCAGTACTAGAAAGTCAGACAAGAAGAAATTTTAATTATATTTTCCTTTTAAAGTATTCATATTTAATATCAACAACAACAACAACCAAGGAATAAAATATATTATACATTCTTCTCAATTTATTTAAAAATAAATAATAAAAAAAAAAAACAAACATTAAAATCTTTTGCTTTTACAGATTTTTAACATCATTAAAATTATCAGCTTAATTTCAAATTCTTGCAAAGTTTGACCTTTTATAATAATTTAATAACTATAATTGTAATGCCCTATTGTATGTGTGAATATAACTGTCAAAGTAAATAAAGTATGTCGTGGTTCAAATAAGTAATTAAACAAGTGTGGCCAAGGTTCCTCCACTGTCACTGACATAAAAAAAAAATGCCGTTATATTTCCTATATACCTATATATTCGTTTTTGCATTTGTTATTACGAAACGTAAGAAATGCTAGAGTTTGTCAAACTTAGCGCAAAATCGTAAGAAATGCTTACCAAACGTAAGGAATTTCTAGTTGATCTATTATTTGTAATATAAACCATTTGTTATTTTTTTATTTCTGTTTATTCCAAATCAGCTGCTCCATCACAAAAGCTGAATCCAACTTTTTATAAACAAAAGTAAAACTCGCAAGCAATCGTGGTAGTTTTTGCACGAAATTCGTGTTTAAAACTGTGTAAGAATTTCGTACCGAGCGTGCGCACAAATGACAAATGTGTGTGTGTGTGTGTGTGTCTGTGTCTGTGTGTGTGTGTGTGTGTGTGATTATGTAGAAATTTTTTATAATGCTACATTTGGAATTTAGTTACATCTTACATCTATTAAGATAGTAGTCTGTATGAATGTTTATTTATATATATATATATATATATATATATATATATATATATATATATATATATATATATATATATATATATATATATATATATATAAAGTGGAAGGACAAAATATTAAATTCCTAAGAAAAAATGGGAAGAATTTATATGAATTACTAAAACCATCCTACCTAAATTGTTAAATTTAATAAAGTCCGAGATAACATCTTCAATTTTTATTTCAATATTTAGATGTATGTAGAGGAGGGCAATTCCAAAAAGTCTTGGAGATCCGCTCACTCTAGAAAACCATTTCTTGGCGCAATGGTCTCCGACGCCAGTCCTCGAGTTAACACTCTCAGGTAGGGTTTTCGCCCTTTCAGTAGAACAAGCATCTTCTTCCATTAGGCCTCAAAACTCGTTCTCCAAGAGCTCTCCAGATGATCTTGCTTCTAGGCTCATAAGATTCTAACGCTGGCCCAAGAGTAATACAAGCAAAAGGAAAGGACCGGGTTGCTAGCCCTGTCGCCCTATAACCATGCGAAGAAATATATATATATATATATATATATATATATATATATATATATATATATATATATATATATATATATATATATATATATATATATATATATATATATATATAAATATATATATATATATATATATATATATATATATATATATATATATATATATATATATATATATATATATATATAACGGCAGAAGTGAATCTTAATTACACACACACACACACACACACACACACACACACACACACACACATACAAACACACACACACACACACACACACAATAAAAGTACATGAACAACTCAAAGTCAAACAAAGTTCATAATTCCCAATTGCTTTCTACCAAACAAGGTAAATATTGCAATATGTCTGCCCACCTGAGCACTTATTAGACATACACACACCTACAATATCCTTTACGTCTGGAAAAAAATAAAATCGCTTTGAACTGACATTCTTTGCGTTCCTCTCGATTTCTTCCCTTCCGCTCAAGACAACTTCGATGCTTCTCAGCTGATTGCGAGCTTCGAGGCCAACGATGTATTTTGCAAATAAAGATATTAATTACATATACTGAGACATAGAGAAAGTAGCAAAACTTAGGCGCAGAATATATATATATATATATATATATATATATATATATATATATATATATATATATATATATATAGATTATAGATATATAGACAAAGATATAAGGCTATATATATATATATATATATATATATATATATATATATATATATGCGTGTGTGAATGTGCGCATTTTTGATAAAACAAAATGAATGAACGCAGTATATGTTTTATCTCAAAATCGTTTCCTGTCTGATGCACTTAATAATAATAATAATAATAATAATAATAATAATAATAATAATAATAATAATAATAATAATAATAATAATAATAATAATAATAATAATAATAATAATAATAATAATAATAATAATAATAATAATAATAATAATAATAAATTTCTCTTGGGACAAAGTACCCATAAATGAAGACATTTTATAACTATATAATATTTCGGCAATGGATTCATGTTTCATGAAATTTTAAACGCCTATTCGAACTTTTAACTTGATCTGTTGTGAAAATATATATTTTAATATCATAGTGTAAACATATTTACAGTATATAAATTATTATTTATACTGTGTTAATATCATCAGTTGTTTTTGGCTTGTTGATGAAACAGCAAAATTAGTTTGTGTTTTTCAACAGCAGGAACAATCTCTGATCAAGGGCAGAGGCATTCTCTCTCTCTCTCTCTCTCTCTCTCTCTCTCTCTCTCTCTCTCTCTCTCTCTCTCTCTCTCTCTCTCTTCGCAAAGAAAAATTATACCTTCCAAGGATTAATCAAGTATGAAAAGAGGCAATCAATAGACAATAATGCATCATAAGCTCCCCTTATTAATCACCACAAATTGCATTTAATGTCTGTCTGTTCAAGAGATAATGAATACATATTCTATTTATTTACGTTTCAACTCTCTCTCTCTCTCTCTCTCTCTCTCTCTCTCTATATATATATATATATATATATATATATATATATATATATGTATATATATAATATATATATATATAATACTATATATATATATATTATATATAGTATATATATATATAATAATATATATATATATATATATATATATTATATATTATTCATATATACATAGCAGGCCGTAGACACGGGGGTTCGACCTCCCACCCCCGAAATTGTTTAAGCGATCAAAATTTTATGATTTCTCGAGTCTCCTAATTTTAATATTTAATAATATTAAATAAAAATAATAATTAATCGAAGCAAATTAAGAGTATATATTAATAGAAATGAGGAAACATTCGTGGTCCGTGAAGATTTCTTTGGTTAAGTATGGCTCTTTGAAAGCATTATAGGAGCATCTATCTCTATCGGAGGACTATTACGAACGCTGAAATAAATTGTGACTTTCTTATTGGACAACAATATGATAGTGTAGAAATAATGAAGAAAAGTTTTAGATGTATTTAAGCTGTTGAAAATATCAAGCGGCGTTACATGTTCACATTAGAAACTTTATGGCACAGAGAATGCAACTATGGGAACTACTTTAGATTGCCAAGGCTGACTACTATTTTAAAATAGAAAAAAATAATAAACTTTTCCCAAGACACAAAAATTACAAAACTTACACGAATTGACGTAAAAAAGTTGATGGAAAGTTACGATGTATTGTTACGACCTAGAGAAATTTTTAAAGCATTTGTTGAAGCTTTAGTGGAGTTTGAATTGATCAAGATATTAAACCTTCTTCAAAGAAACTCAGATCTTTTGAAATCTGTGATCAAAATGAAATTTGTTAAAAGTTTTTTTATGACTTAAACTTAATTCAACTTCAATCTTCCATTACGTACTACATTGCAGCTTCCATAATTAGTGACAGCAAATGCTCTTGATCATATTGAAAATGTGATGTTTTGTTTTGAAAGATTTTCAAGCAAACATCGATGAAATTTTTCAGCATTTTGGAAGCTGCAACAGAACTTCTGCTTTCTGTTAATGAAGAAAGGAGAATGTTTCATGCGAGAATGATTGTTAAATGAAAAAAACATAGGACAATTACAATTTCTTTTCTTGATGATTTATCAAACCAGTTAGGAAGCAAGTTCGTGAGCCATAGGTCCATACTAGAGATGTATGTGACATCCGCATCCGCATCCGCATCCGCATGACATCAGCATCCGCAACCAAATCTCTGGAAACACCCGCATTCGCATTCCACACTTCAACGACATCCGCATCCGCACTTTTTGTCATGAGGATGCGGATGTGATATATATATATATATATATATATAGTATATATATATATATATAATATATATATAATATATATATATATATATACTATAGTATATATATATATATATATATTATATATATATATATATATAAATATATTATATATATATATATATATATATATATATATATATATATATATATATATATATATATATATATATATATATATATATATATATATATATATATATATATAGTACTCCATTATAACTTTTTGTAAAAAAATTTTAATTTATGTTCGTACTTATGCTAAGATTTGCGCGAGCAAAATTTTAGCATAAGTCGAAGTGAAATAATATATAAACCCGTCCTGTTGAGATACTTCAATTCATTAAAATTCATAAATAAAAGAGATCAGAAGAAATAGAATCTCACAAAATACTCTCTCCAGAACTCCTCCAAACTTCAAAACGCAACTTTCGGCAAGGGAGGTAAATTTAAGGAAAGGCCGCGACTCCGAATCTCGATCGCAAGTTTTCCAAAAAGAAGAGTCGGGCAAGGGAGGTAAACGCGTGGAACAGTCCTTAACTACTAATTGACTTACGAAGAAAGAGTATCTCAACAGAAGGGACTTTGTTACATCTTTACTATCTGTTAAATAAATCATCGTTTAGAAAATGGAATCTTTTAAATTTACCATCCTTTTATATAGGGTGCTTGCTCACAAAGAAGAATAGTTTCCACTAGTAATAGCGATATTATAAATTGGGTGAACCCGGAGAAGAACATCCAGAACTTCAATCAGCGCCTTCTGAAAAACCAAACAAAATGAAGAAAAAGAAAAAACTACAATAATACTAAAATTCTCAATCAGAACACTCCGAGAAGATGACTCAAGCAAACGAACATTATCGATACGAACTTCAATTTTCATTTTAATTAATTTTGGATTATGGTCTTCATCTTTTCACAACTATCACAGTTCGAGGATGCATCGTCAGGACATAAGCAAACTTCCTTCTACGGTTTCAATTCTTTCATTCATTTCAAAGTTTGATTATTGCGGCAGAAACTAATTTTTGGATTCCACTACGGACTCTGATTCCTTTTCGAATTTCTAATGTTTTCTGTGACCGCTCCCTTTTATGTATGAAGAAATTTTTTAAATAAAAGGACCTAAATTTCAAGCAACTTCGCCTCTACATATGTCATGCAATGTTTCTTTCGTAACTACAGCTTCGAAAACTATTTTCCTGCGCATTGATCAAATCATGGATACATTAGAAACGCTTTATACTGGACCTTTCCTTGGATTTAAAAACGGTTCGAATCGATGTGGCTTATTTAAACTCTTGTGAATAACTCAATTGTTTTATATCAATAATTATGTATGAACATTTTGTATGTGTTGCTTATATCTAACGGATTATAACCAAATATGCTTGTGTTTAAATGCACCTTTCATTTTCTGTATATATAACATTGTATTTTTATATATTCAAATATTTGTATATAAGTTTAGATCTTCGGATGTAACCAGTTATGCATCGTATATTTTTACCATTTCATGTATACCAATTTTTGCCTTCAAATGTTTGTATGTCGTCTACTTATTGGTCTTCGGAACATAATTAGATATGCGATCCATTTGAAAGCACTTTTATACTTTATTGTATTTTTGTATTAATACCTCATTGGAAAATGTTTTATATGTTTATGCGCATTTCAAATGCCCACAAATATGGATACATTGATGTGAAGGTTAGTTTTTATTATCTTGTTAATTATTATAAAATACTTTCTCACTCGTGTTTTGCGTGGCAAGTAATGTAGTACTCCATTATAACTTTGTAAAAAAATTTAATTTATGTTTCGGTACTTATGCTAAGATTTTGCGAGAGCAAAATTTTATAGCATTAAGCGAAGTGGAAATATAAATAAACCCGTTCCGTGAGGATACTCAACATTAAAAATTCATTAACATAAAAAGGAATCAGAAGAAATTAGATCTCTCAAAGATACTCTCTCCAGAAACTTCCTCGCTAACTTCAAATCGCAACTTTCGGGCAAGGGAGGTAATTAAGGAAAGTTCCGCGACTCCGAATCTCGAGCGCAAGTTTTCCAAAAAGAAGAGTCGGGCACGGGAGGTAAACGAGTGGAACAGTTCTTAACTACCAGACTTACGAAGAAAGAGTATCTCAACAAAATGGGACTTTTGTCACATATCTTTACTATCTGTTAAATAAATTCATCGTTTTAAAAATGGATCTTTAAATTATTACCATCCTCTTATATAGGGTGCTTGCTCACAAAAGAAGCCACCAACTTAGCAAGTCCTTACCCTATATATATATATATATATATATATATATATATTATATATATATATATATATATATATATATATATATATAAATTGCCACATATATATATATATATATATATATTATATATATATAGAATATATATATAGATCAGAGCTGGACGCGCTGAATAATTCTTTTTTGAGTGCGCCTGCGCCTATGCGGTCTATGCCGCCGCGGACCTAGTGCGCCTAGCGCCTATATTTTTGTAACATCAGCGCCTATGCGCCTTTGCGCCTGCGACTTTTCGCCGGCGGGTGGCTGTTTGCTAAATTTATTTGCAAAGTAAATTTTAGTGCGATAATAAAAGCATGCTTTTATAAGGAGAAAAACACATTTTAATTAATTTTTGTAATGAAAACACCGTTAAACTAATATCTCACGTCTCTGTCCTCCTCCATGTCCTTGTAGTCCATGTTTTCCCAGGAGGTTCAGCACGAGCGCTGAAGAAGTTGAAATTTTCAAAGCTATAGTTGCCAATTTATTTGTAGTTAAAAACTACTGAACTAGCTTATATATATTATATTATATATATAATATATATATATATTATATATATATATATATATATATATATTATAATATATGTATTATATATATATATATATATATATATATATATATATATTATATATATATATATATAAGTTTTACACTGGTTTTTAAAATGATACAGTTTTCCACGCTTCTAAGTTCTAACTTTAAAGGATTTAAAAAAAAAAATTTGCTTGTTCCTGTTCATAGGCGCGGCTATAGGCGCAGAGAATTGGCTGTGCGCTTTTGCTTAGTCCGCCTTTTTAAAAGATTGTTGCGCCTATGCGCCTTTGCGCCTACAAATTGATAGTGCGCCATAGGCGCAACTCGGTGGTGCAACGCCCAGCTCTTATATATTTATATAATATATATATATATATATATATATTATATAATAATATATATATATATATATTATATATATATATATATATATATATATATATATATATATATATATATATATATATATACTATATATATATATATATATATATATATATATATATATATATATATATATATAATATATTATATATATATATATCTAGTATAGTATATATATATATACATATATAATATATATATATATATATATATATATATATATATATATATATATTATATATATATATATTTATTATTATATATATTATATATATATATATATATATATATATATATATATATATATTATATATATATATATATATATATATATATATATTAATATATATATATATATATATATATATATACTATATATATATAATATTATATATAATATATATATTTATATATATAAATATATATATAAATATATATAATATAATATTATATATAGTATATAATATATATAATATATATATATATATATATATATATATATATATATATATATATATATATATATATAAACTTTATATATATATATATATATCTTCAGTTTCCATATACTTCAATAAAAGTTTTTTTTTTTTTTTTTAATTTTATCTTTGTTATTTATTTGTAATGAAAAGCTGATTTTGTTTTAAAATTTATAAAGTAATTCAAATAATTATATTTTTTAATTTTATTAAGAAATTTACTCTAAAGAATAACGGGAAGATATATTTCGTGAAAAATGACAACTTACAACATAAAGCGTTCGTAACTAACTTGTAACTTTCCACTCAGATTTTAAAGTCAGTCTTGTGTTGTCTGCTTTCACGTACAGATTATTGAGTATATTTAAGTGTCTTAAATTTTATTGGAAAGTTGTTTTTTTAGTGGTTATAATTTTATTAAATTATGACTTCAAAAATAAGTCCTGTGTGGAAATGTTTCACTGAGAGCAAAATGATACTGCAAATTGCGTTATTTACAAAAAAAATCTTACTCAAGGAAGGGCCGTGGAACAACATCTCTAAAAAATCACTTGAGGTCGATGCACAATGAAGAATTTAAAAGCCTGACGGAGGAAGAAATAAAGGAAAAAGAAAGGTTAAAAAAAAGAAAAGAGAAAACACCTTTACAGCAAATGAAATCCGATATGAAGCAAAGAAATGTTGAAGAGTATTTTCATCCTTCGAAATGTTGGAGTCCAACTGACGTGAAATCAAAGAGAGTTGATAAGCGTATTGCAGAAATGATAGTAACGGACAATTTGCCATTTAATTTTGTTGAACATCTTGGATTTATGAGGTTAATGACTGAAACAGCATCACAATATCGATTAAAGCAACGAAATTTTTATTCATCCCTTATTTGTGACGACATCTATGAATCTATTATGGTCAGACACTTCAGCTGGTGTTTCTCTATTGAGCTTGACTGCTCATGCTATAAATAATGATTTCCAGAGAATAAATCTTGTATTAGGTGCAATGCCATTGGAAGAACGACACACGGGAGAATTCATTTCTACAAAATTTGATGAGATCTTGAAAAATGGAACATATCCCGAACAGATGTTCATTGTGTAATGCGTGACTCTGGTACAAATATGAAAAAGGCTTTTTTTTCATTCTAGTGTTAATAATTTAGACTGTGCTGTTCATAAGATCCAGTTAGCAGTTAGAAAAGGGTTAGAGTCACAAAAGGAAGTATCCGATATTATAGCCACTTGTCGGACTATTGCTTCTCACTTCAATCATTCAACTATGGCACAAAACGAATTAAAACAGATTCAAAAAAGACTGAATAAGCCAATATTAGGGGTTGTTCATGATATTTCTACACGGTGGAATAGTACTTTGTATATGCTGAAAAGGACCAAGGAATTAAAAGAAGGACTTTGCTTATATGCTGCTAACACAGCAAAAATTCCTTTGCTTAGTAATAGGGAGTGGGCAATATTATCAGGCTGTGTAAAAATTTTGGAGCCTTTTGAAGACATGACAAAGAAATTCAGTGAATCGACTTCAACTATTGGTGACATCATACCTCACATAGTGGGCCTTAAAGTTAATCTTGCATCAAATTTTGCTACAGAGGTTTCTCATGTAAATGAACCCTCATCCTCCTCTGATGAATGCTCCGAAGAGCAAAGAGAAGTAATAAATATTATGACTGAAATTATAAAAGATGAAATTAACAGTAGATTTATGGGAATTGAAACAGATGATATGTACAGTATTGCAACCTATCTTGACCCTAGATATAAAGGGAAGTTTTTTTCTTCTCGCCAAATAACGGAGCAAGTAAAATTATCCATTGCTAAACTTTGCGAAAAGTTTACTTATGAGAATAAAGGTGGCATCGAGGAGCCACAAATAAAGCGAAAAAAATGGGAGGATCACCAGCACCAAGTGGTGCAAGCAAATCATTAAGGGAGACAATTAGCATAATTCTTGCCTCCAGTAGTGATGATGAAGATGTGACTGATAATGAATCAGTGACAGAAATAGAAAAATATCATAAAGAAAAGAGGTTAAGCGAGAAGGAAAACAGTATGAAGTGGTGGAAAGAAAAAGGAAAAGAATATCCAACTTTAGTGAAAATTGCTCGTATTTATCTTAGTTGCCCTCCGAGCAGTGTTGCAAGTGAACAATTATTTAGCTCAGCTGGTCTCATTTACGATGAGAAGGGTATGCGACTTCTGGGCGAGAAGGCAGAAAAACTTTTATTTTTGAAGCATAATTTACCTCATATAAATTTTGAGTATTAGAAATTATGACTTCAAAGTTAAGAGCATAATTTTTGTAAGCCACTTTCTGATGGGTGGAGGTTGGGGAAAGTGGATGGTGGGATGCAAAGCGAGTTGGGTCCTCATCCCGAATCCTGGAAACTGTCAACTTCATGAAAGGCCAAAAAACTCGCTATTATTATATATATATATTATATATATATATAATATATTTATATATATATATTATTATATATATAATAATACTATATATATATATATATATATATATATATATATATATATATATATATATAATATATTATATATATATATAGTTTATATAGTATATATTATTATATATTATATAAATATATATATATATTTATATGATATACATGAATAGTATATATGCATATGTAATATAGATTATAATCAATATATATATATATATATATATATATATATATATATATATATATATTATATATATATATATATCCTTTGTGCTGACATCCGCATCCGCGTGGATGTGATATTGACATCCGCATTCGCGGATGTAAAAAAACTGACATCCCCATTCACATCAGCGGATGTTAGAAATGTCACATCCGCGGATGTAAAAAATTTGACATCCGACACATCACTAGTCCATACTTACTAATCTTTGTAAAGTCACTCTATCGATATCTATAAAAAAAAATTACGAATTTTGTAAATAAATTTTATCTGTACGGTCACATTTGGATTGTTAAGGATTTTAACATTTTACCTCACTCAAAACGTGCTCTCCAAAAAGCATACTCTGAAAAGGCTCAAAACATACTTTTTCAATTCTACAGGAGGAGAAGATAACCTAACAGAATTGGCTTTACTGAGTGTTCATCATAGCTACACAATATAAATGGAGGAAGCTGATGTTAAGAGATCAAAATGAAGATATTTTTATATAAATATCTTTTTTTATTTTATTTTGAAATTGCTATCAATGTTGGATTATTTTATTCTCTTTTATAACTTTTAGTAGTAGTTTTATACAATTCTGCAATATGGCTCAATTTCATATTTTTGATTAAATAAAGTTTATTTTTAATTAATGGAAGTAATTATTATTAAAAGCAACGAAATCTGGATTCATAAAAGGAAAAATAATGCTTAAAACAAAATCAAAAAAATAAAATTAGTTAATTAAGAGAGAGAAGAGCTTAATTAAAATCTATTTACTTCTTCTTCATTTATTATTATTATTATTATTATTATTATTATTATTATTATTATTATTATTATTATTATTATTATTATTATTATTATTATTATTATTATTATTATTATTACTTATTATTATTCTTTTTATTATTATTATAATTATTATAATTTATAAAGAGAGCTGAAATATTTACCCTTAAGGAATACGGAATATTTTTTTCTACCCGTAACTTTAATATTATATCTTATATAAATATATATATTATATATATATATATATATATATATATATATATATATATATATATATATATATATATATTATATATATATATATATATATATATATATATATATATATAATGTATAAATAATAATAATAATAATAATTAATAATAATAATAATAATAATAATAATAATATTAATATAATAATAATGATAATAATAATAATAATAATAATAATAATAATAATAATAATAATAATAATAATAATAATAATAATAATAATAATAATAATAATAATAATAATAATAATAATAATAATAATAATAATAATAATAATAATAATAATAATAATAATAATAATAATAATAATGATATTTAATAATAATAATAATAATAAAATAATAATAATAATAATAATAAAATAATACTATAATTATTAATGAATAATAAAAAAAATAATGTTAATAATAATAAAATAATAATATGCGGCTAGATATTCCGATTAAATGGTTTATACTTCTACCTCTTATTTAGGTAGGTTGTTTTGATCTACAAATGTAGGAAGAATAGGTTAGGTCCATAGGTCGGTTTGTTTTAAGTAAGGTTAGGTTAGGTTAGGTTAACTTACGTAACTAATCTAACCTAACCTAACTTTTGGATAGAGAAATGCAAAGGTGAGTTCACTCTGTATCTTAAGAATCAAATTAAAACCATTGACGAGGGTGAACAATAAAATTACCAAGGATGATTATTTCAGAAGAAGAGAGAGAGAGAGAGAGAGAGAGAGAGAGAGAGAGAGAGAGAGAGAGAGAGAAGAGAGAAGAGAGAGACGAGAGAGGAGAGAGAGACTTTGTTCTATTTTGAAGTTTAGATAGTTAGAGAATTTAGGAGAGTCAGTTGAGTTGGAACCAGATATACAAAACAGATGAATTTAGTAATAGATTGACAAAGAGAGAGAGAGAGAGAGAGAGAGAGAGAGAGAGAGAGAGAGAGAGAGAGAGAGAGAGAGAGAGAGAGAGAGCAAAAATTACATATTTAGAAGAAATTACGTTAGGTAAAAATGAGTTGGAGTGAGGTTGAAAAAGAGGAATAGTTACTGGATTGTTTTAAATGGAATTAGAGAAAAAGCTTTGAGCTAAGATTTCAAATATAACAGAAGGTAAAACGACGGTTGTGCCTTCTGAAGAGACTGGGGGAGGAAGGAAGGAAGAATCATACTTAAGAGTTGACCCTTTTTTCCTTTTCTATTTTGCAAAATGCTACAAAAAAGCATGAATAAAAGGAACAAGAAATAATTGCATTTTCTACGGAAAAGAAGATTTTAAGTGTCACGGATAATAGATTTCACCCAATTCCGGAATGAAATATAAGTTGCATGAGATTCTATAGTTTGAAGAAGACGGTAATTCCTGAAGGCATCGCTCTCTCTCTCTCTCTCTCTCTCTCTCTCTCTCTCTCTCTCTCTCTCTCTCTCTTTCTTCTCTCTCTCCCTTCTTCTCTCTCTCTCTCTCTCTCTCTCTCTCTCTCTCTCTCTCTCTCTCATCTCTCTCTCCTCTCTCTCTCTCTCTCTCTCTTCTCTCTCACTCACTGCGTCCTGCGGCGAGTTGCATGAGAACAGGCAGAGTTAAGCTAAGGTTTATTAGTTTTAGTTGCTGGGAAAGAATATGTAGTTTATGTCTCCATGCCATAGAAAATAATATCGGTTTTGCCTTCAGCAGTCTCCAAGGGACTCATCCCGCCGAAACAATAAATCATTCCAAGGGAAATCAAAATAGTTTGACTGCAAGTCAGACTGATGAGCAACACCGAAGTGTCGAAAACCTTTCCCGTGCACCTTATCTCTCTCTCTCTCTCTCTCTCTCTCTCTCTCTCTCTCTCTCGTCATCCAATCTACTACTAAATTCATCTGTTATGTATATCTGGTTCCAACCCAGCTGGCTTGATAAAACTATGAAAAGACTATGTTCCGATGATGTTAACATTGCACACATGAGGTAAGGAGTTCACACTTTACAGTTAGGACGGTGTGATGGTCTCCGCAATACTCATACAACAAATCTTATAAGCAATACGAGACAAATATCAAAAGCAGCACGTATCACAAAATTAATGGAAGTTTTAAAGCGTCAAGCTGGAAAAGTGGCAATCTTAGATCAAGAGACAAGATGGGGAAGTACATGTCTTATGTTCAAAAGGATTTTGCAACTTCTGCAACTCTATAGAGGATGGAAGTATCTAATTAATGTGTTCGAGAATAAAGGAAGGATTTTAGCAAATGACAAAAAATTTCATGAAAAGAAGGGAAAGAATGTTAACTGAAAACAAAATATTTTTTTCGGCTATCTTTGTTGATCCACAGTTCAGAATCTTCCAGGGAACTGAAGATCTGATATTTAAAAGCTAGGAATGCTCTTTGTGAACTTGGACTTAAATGGAATAACACTATCGAACAAAAATCTGGGTCGGAGTCAGATAGTTCATCAGCTTCAGGAGTCCTCCCTTGTGGTATCTTGTCAGATGAAGATTAAGAAGTCATGTAATGCAGTGGTACATGAAATATATAACATTACTTTCATTTATGTATTTTAAGGTAAAGGCCAAGTATTGCCATTGCAATATTATTTTTCTGTTATATATATTTGACGTATGCTGCAAAGGCCCAGTTGAAAATTATTGTAAATACTGTTTGTATTTTAAGTGTAAATAATAGCCAATGAAAACTCGTTTTTTAAAGCTTAATTTTGAAATCTTGAATTGTCATTGGTCGTGTATTGACAAAGCTTTATTAATATTGATTTTATTATTATTATTATTATTATTATTATTATTATTATTAATATTTTTAAAGCATTTGAAAGGATACTACGTCTTAATGTATATATATAAATGATTATTATATATATATAAATATATTATATATATATATATATATATATATATATATATATATAAAATATTTATAATATATATTATATTTTTTAAATATATAATAGCAAAATATTTTATATATATATATATAGATATATAGTATATTATTTATATGAATAAATGTTATTTTGTAATTGTGCCAGCGCAATATTTCAATTTTTGTTAGCTTCTTTATATTTGTTCTTTCAACGAAAAGATTGTTATTTCTTGAGAAGGAGACGATTTTACAAGAAATACCAATCTTGCATTCTTACTAAATGTCTGGTATATATTTATCTTGATAAATTAATTGATAAATATATACATCATTTTATTTATTGTTTTAAGGATTATGATTGGTTAATAAGGCGTAATCTAAATTACTGGAAGCCATATAAATTAGGGTAAAATGTGAATATTTTGATCTTTTTCGCTTTTATTTGTTGCTATCCCAGATGTATATAGTTGTAGTTCTTGGGACGCCTCATAATCCGATCAATTTATAGTTGTTAGTGTATGTAATTTTGTATCAAGCAAGGTGTTTGTTTTATATTTTATTACAAAGTAAATTTAATATGTTGTTTAAAATATAATATTGTGATAATTTCGATGTGGAAAATTGTGCTATTTATTTCTGTAGTAAAGATTAAAGGTATTAAAGGGGAGGGTTGGAGGGGGGGAGGTGTTTTTTAAGTAATTTGTGTTTAGTATTGTAATTATCTATATGCATCGCCTATTTCAAAGGCATCGTCTGCAATACGGTTTTGCAAAAAGTGCTATTGGTGTCTAAATTAGTTTGCTAGATATTAACTGGCAGGTAAGCTTTTGTATCGTTGAAATTTATTTCTTGAAGTGTCGCAAATATTATATTGTGTTAATTAAATAATAAAAACGCCTTATCAGTTAATATTTATTTTTTTGTAACAAATAGTTAATTGTCAAGGTCACTGTTTTTTTGTTTATTTAAAAGATTTGTTTAAATCACTAATAGGCAACTCTTTGCATTGTAGTAACAGCTGTTTTTATATGTCAGCTGGACTTGCAGTATTTTGTGCACACTTAAAAATCGACATCTTTTGTAAATGTCAAATTCATTTAATTTTCAAGTAAAAATTTAATATCTCTTATCAAATCGATCAGTCTGTATATTTTTGTTAATATAATTTACGTATTTATATCCATTCTTGAACATAAATATTTATGTATATTTTATAGATACATATTTATGGTCGAGGATCTATATAAATTTAAAGATAAAGCATTTTTGTATTTTGTATTGATTAACAGCATAAAATATATCATTGGTATTTAGTACTGTGGTTCTATATTTTCTATGCGCATGTATGTAGATATCCAAGGACATCTAACTATATGTTCATGAATTTATAAAACCTAGTTTTGTAAGTACAGTACATTTTTATTTATTTTTTTTTATTAAAATATTTCTAAATTTACTCCAGTAGTTTCCTTGAGTGTTTCCAAACGTATTTTACTTTCTCATTTATTCAAATATTCAAGTAGTTATTATTTTAAGTCTTAAAGACATTGGTTTCATGATCAGAAGATTGATCATAAAACGGGTTCATTCATTGATAAGGAAAAATATTGACTGAATTGTTTTCACATAAGGCAAAGAACTCGGTCAAACCGTTGTTTCACTTGAAGGGTCTTCAGGGAGATAAGTTGGTGAGTTTTAAGTATAGAATTGCTCTGCAATATTGCACAGGCCGATAGCTCATCTAACAGGAGGCCTGGATACTGTTACAATACAGGTTTGAGAATCTAAAAGGTGTTAGTTGATTGGATTGTCACGGGGGCCTGGCCAAAGGATTTGTTTATCAGTTCGAAGAGTAAGTTTTGACATAGAATTTATTATCTTTTCAACCAATCGCATTACATTATTAAATGGGTATTCCTGTCTCGGGATCTTATTTTATAACCCTTCAGTCATTATTTCATTATCAATGAATAGCTTGTAGTGAATTCATTTTGCTATTTTTTGCTTGGAATTATTTGAGCGCAGGGGTATCATTCATTTGTATTTCTAGATCCTGTTGTGCCAGATTATTGGTAAGCATTTTTACAATATCCGCACAGTTGCGGATATAGATTGATATTGTGTTTTAACTGTCAATATAGTCGTTTGTACTATTTGTTTTATTGAAGTTGAACATATATGATTTTTTTTTATATATATTGGTGAAATAGCAATTTTGCTATTGCAACAATATTGGTTGTTTGGAAACAGAGAAACACTGGAATAATTTTAGTAATATATATTTTATGCTTCTATAAATATATATATATATTAAAAAATATATATATATATATTTATTATTATCGTTTAGATAGGGAGTAAAATTTTACAAAGTTGAGCGAAGTGAAAATAGTGGTTTCGAAATTCCCGATTTTCACTTACTTCGTGTTCTGGGGCGAAAACACTGTTTTCCCGCAAGATTTTGTCAAAATTTTACTATAGTTATATATATATATTTTTTATATATTATATATATATATATATATATATATATATATATATATATATATATATATATATATATATATATATATATATATATATATATATATATATATATATATATATAATATATTTATATATATAATATATATATTGTTATATATAGTATATATATATATATATATATATATATATATATACATTTGTAATTTTGCGGTTAGAAATTGGTTTTCATACGTGTATCAGTGTGAGCCAAATTTCAGAATTTTGGTAGAAAACGTGATTTGTGATTCGTGCGTCAAGAAGTGACTTTGTTAACGAACGGTATATTTTATAATCTGTTTTGGATACAACAATTATAATAATGGCTTCTTCTAATGCTGAGTTTATGGAGATGTGCAAAGCCGCGGGTTTTTCGGCTAAGGAACTCGCTGCTGCATTAAAAGATAGGATGGCTCAAGAAGCCGCGCTCGAGCAACAAAAGATAGCTGCTGCTCTAGAGGAGAAAAAGTTAGCGCTTGAGACGGAAGAGCGAAGGGAGAAAGCTAAGCTTGAAGCTGAAGCTGGAGTAGAGAAAGCCAAAATTGAAGCAGAGGAGCGAAGAGAAAAGGCTAAATTGGAGGCAGAAAAAGATGCAAGAGAAGCGGAGGAGAGGATGTTACAGATGAAGCTTGATGCTGAAGATAAACAGCGTCAACATGACGCAGCGATAGCATCACAAAGCACGCAGAGCAGCCACAGCAATTCTTACGCCAGCAAATACCCAAAGTTGAAGCTTCCATTCTTCGATGAAAGGAAAAATGATATCGAAGAATATCTATTAATGTTCGAAAAACAAGCGGAGGCGAACGACATCCCTATGGAAAAGCGAGCATTTGTTTTAGGGTGTTTCCTTACAAGTAAAGCGGTCAGTGTGTTCAACAATATGACTGTTGAAGAGCTGAAGAACTATGAAGGTTTAAAAAGAGCGTTATTAGAAAGGTACGGACTTACTGAAAGTGGGTACTGTGCTAAGTACAAAACCATGAGTCCTACGGAAGATGACAACCCTAGGGTGTATCTACAAAAGATAATTGAAGCTCTTAAAAAATGGATTTCCGCAGCAAATGTAACAATGACACCAGATGATCTCATTGAGTTTTTCTCAGTTGATAAGTATTTAAATACTGTCCCAAAAGAACTCGCGACGTACCTAAGGGAAACGAAGAAGAAAATACCGGAAGAGATAATAACTTGTTCAGAAGGTTATATGGAAGCGCATCGTATAAAGTTCGTAACAAATAGTCACACGCGAAGTCACAATCACGCAGACAAAGGTCATAATAACAATAATAATTTTAGATCGAGAGGCGGTGGTTACTCGACGAATAGTAACCATAAAAATAGCAACCAACATACATCTAGAGCAACCAACAATGAAAGCAGGATCGGAAGTGGGAGTGGCGACAGACAGGGTCATCGTCGCAGTAGCAGTGAGCCCAGGGAGGTGATCACGTGCTTTAAGTGTCAAAGGAGAGGGCATCTCGCAAGAGACTGTAGAGTCCCTCCTTATTTCAACAGCAGTGGTAGAGGACAAAGTAATTCAGGAAAACAGAAGGAAGAAGCAAAGAGCACGGGAGCATCCGGAGTCTTTGATAGCGGCAGTAAAGTCCTGAATGGTTCAGGTGAAGAGCCGAGTCTCCTGAATGAAATAGAGAAGGTGGAATATGACGAAGTGTCACACCTACTGTAAACGATGGAACGGTGAATGTGCTATCAAGTCAAAGCCCTCCGAGATACCGGTTGTAGCGTAGTAGTTGTGCGAGAAAAATTCGTACCGAAGAGGTGTTATGTTGGAGATAACATGAAAATAAGGTTGTTGGACGGTACGGTGATTGAAGCTCCTCTCGCAAGTATTGATGTGGATACCCCTTATTACGTGGGTAAGACAACCGCAGCAGTGCTGCCGGAAGTCGTATATGATTTAGTCATTGGGAATGTCAAAGGCGCATTGCCCCTAAGTCAGCCTAACCTCGCATGGGAGTCGACCGCGTGTCGAGGGCCTCGTAAAGTAGAGGTCGAGCATAACCGTAGAAGTATGCTGGTCCCCATCGCTGAGAACGCTGAGGAAGATTCACAAGAAGAATCTGATCAAATAAATCATAATTTTGGAATGGCGAGTTTGGAGGTGGAAGAATTGTACAGAGGGAAACCGTCAGTGCCACAATCCTTGGACGTCAATAATAAAGATGTCGAGCCAACCGCGGAGCCATCACTGAATGTGATGATAGGGTCCCAGCGTTCACCTAAAGATGAAAAAGTTACAGGAAAAGAAGAAGATGACGTCCCTACAAAACCACTAAGAGATGTTGAAGAAGACACAGGTATAACAGATGTCCAGGTGACATCAGTTGAAGAAAGTACACATTGGTCTGATGAAACAGATCGTACTTACGAAGATGGTGAGATATTGAGAGGTGATGCAGTCGTTCACATTCAAAGTTCTGAAGAGAAGAATGTTGTAGCTGTGGGTGAAGGGGAAATAACCCATGGTGATGAAGTACAAGAACTTATTAGCGATCGGGAGACTTTTAAAAGTAAGCAGAAAGTTATAGGAGGGTGCGGCGAGATTATTAATGAAATGGAAGATACGATGTCTCGAAGAGAGGAAGTTAAAGAATGTAGTGTAAAGGAAGTTTGTGATGGTATGCCGAAACGCAGGGAGAAGATAAAGAGGTATTCTCAGCAGTATTGTTGGGACGGTGAGAACTTATTGCGTCTAGGATCAAAAGATGGGAATAGAGAGAGAACAAAGTTCATTGAACTGTCTAAAAGTGTAATAAAATCATTGTGCCAAAATACTTTGGTAAAGGGAGAGAAGTTAAGACACCGAGACTGCCATAAAGAAATGGTACAGTCGGTTGATGATGCAAAAGGGTGGCAACAATGTAATGCGTTTTGGAAGATAAGCTGGTAAGAGAAGACATCGGCAGTATGGAAAACGTGTGGATAGTAAAGAGAGATATGTGCGGAGAGGATGATAGAACATACTTCGGGGTGATTAAAGAAGGAATTTCAGGAAAGGAGGAAAGAAGTAAAAATGGTTGTAAAAGTGTGAAGTATGGTGATGATAAGAAGACACATGTGAAGAATTATCATGTGCTGAAATTATTGTTCCCAAGGAAGATGATAGTAGTTAGCAGGAAGGACGAAAAGTGTCGGAAGAGACACAGAAAGTCAAAGAAATGTGTGATATTATGGAGAAAGTTGAAGAGAAAAGGAGATGACGAAGAAAGAAGAAGATGTAGGTCTGGAGGAAAGGGTGTAAAGAAAACACTGATGATTGTGTACAGGAGTGAGATGCCGATAATTGTGGTCATTGTAAGAATAATGGACGAAAGGAATGAAGCCGACTATTTTGTTGAAAACAGATTCAAATATTCTGTGACCTGGCATGAACACCCGAATACTCGTAAGACTGTTTTTTAAGTAAGTCATATGCTGTTCTTTAAGTAAGTCATATGCCGAAGATACATTGGGTTCATCATCAGAAGTCTCTACTGAAGAAGGAGCACTATGTAAATGAAACCAATGTTTTAACATCATGTACATAAAAGCAAAATGTACCAATTTGCTTCATAATGGGGGGCCAAAGATGTAATGCAGTGGTACATGAAATATATAACATTACTTTCATTTATGTATTTTAAGGTAAAGGCCAAGTATTGCCATTGCAATATTATTTTTCTGTTATATATATTTTGATGTTATGCTGCAAAAGCCCAGGTTGAAATAATTGTAAAAGTTTGCTATTCTTAGTGTAAATAACAAACCAAGTGAAACTCATCTTTGAACACTTATCTTGAATACTGAATTGTCATTGCGTCGTTATTGACAAAGCTTTATTAATATTGATTATTATTATTATCTATTATTATCTATTATTATTATTATTTCATTATTATTTTATTTATTATTATTTTATTGTTATTATTATTATTATTACTTATCTATTATTATTTATTATTATTATTATTATTATTATTACTTAATAAATAATAATAATAATAATAATAATAATTAATAATAATAATAATAACAATTAATAATATAATTAATTAATAATAATAAATAATAATAATAATAATAATACATAATAATAAATAATAATAATATTAATAAAGCTTTGTCAATAACGACCAATGACAATTCAAAATTTAAAAAAAAATTTTAAAAGATGAGTTTTCATTGGTTGTTATTTGCACTTAAAATACAAACATATTTACAATATTTTCAACTGGGCCTTTGCAGCATACATCAAATATATATAACAGAAAAATAATATTGCAATGGCAATACTTGGCCTTTACCTTAAAATACATAAATGAAAGTAATGTTATATATTTCATGTACCACTGCATTACATCTTTGGCCCCCCATTATGAAGCAAATTGGTACATTTTGCTTTATGTACATGATGTTAAAACATTGGTTTCATTTACATAGTGCTCCTTCTTCAGTAGAGACTTCTGATGATGAACCCAATGTATCTTCGGCATATGACTTACTTAAAGAACAGTCTTACGAGTATTCGGGTGTTCATGCCAGGTCACAGAATATTTGAATCTGTTTTCAACAAAATAGTCGGCTTCATTCCTTTCGTCCATTATTCTTACAATGACCACAATTATCGGCATCTCACTCCTGTACACAATCATCAGTGTTTTCTTTAGACCCTCTTTCCTCCAGACCTACATCTTCTTCTTTCTTCGTCATCTCCTTTTCTCTTCAACTTTCTCCATAATATCACACATTTCTGTTGACTTCTTGTGTCTGCTTCCGGACACAGAAAGTCAATAGAAATGTCTAGTGATATTTATGGAGAAAGTTGAGAGAAAAAGGAGTGACGAAGAAAGAAGAAGATGTAGGTCTGGAGGAAAGGCTGATAAAGAACAAACAAAGATAGATATGTCACAATGAGTGAAAAGATGCCGATGAAGTTGTGAGGTCATGAAACATAATAGACGAAAGAAGACAGCCGAATTGGTTGAAACAGATTCAAATAATAACTGGTGACCTGGCATAGAACACCGAATACTCGTAAGACTTGTTTTTTA
>JABUQX010021055.1:17500-22695 GCA_015478945.1 Trachelipus rathkii | reverse complement strand
TATCTCCAATGTGTATTTGATTATATATATTTTCTATTTGACCAATTCTTTGATTAATATTGTTGGGGTTGGATTTGTGATTTAATACCATATTAATTAGGTGTATTAGCTTATATTTATTCTTGAGAGTTATGTTGTTGTTAGTTATTATTAATAGTATTAAGAGCTTAATTAGTTTATTGTATTTGAGTTTTATATTTTATAATAGTTGTTTGTCTGCTTTAGTTCGTTCTTAATTCTCTATTTATAGATGTTGCATTAACGTATTTTGATGATTCCATTATCATGTTCAATTATTCCACTAAATGTATATATATCTAAATTGTTTGCTCTTCACCATAAGAGTATTATGCAAACAATCTTTCTCCATAAATATTGGTAGTAATAGATATGACTAAGAAAGCCACTTTTGTACGGCGTGTTCTGGATAGAGTCTACCGACTTTATCAGAGTGTAGTAGACAATTTAAATGTATTTATTATAAAGTTTGATATTTTAATTAATATTTAATTGGCGAACTTCCTCATTGATAATATAAAATAATAACGTATATTAAACATAATCCTGCTCTTTGTTAATAATTGAGAGATTTTTAAATTAGCGTTTTTTATTTTGAATGATTGTTCATGACATTTATTCAACATAACCTTTTTTTTATTTGCTTCGAGCCCAATATACATAGTTACTAAATCCTTCTTATTATATATAGTTTTATATAGTGAGATCGAAAAGCGATATTTTTCAGTGAGACAATTTTCAAAAAAAAACCTCTACCTAGGTTGTACGGGAGCGGCAAATTTTTTTTCTATCCTGCCAAATTTCTTTAAACTGAGTAATTTGTCAGCTACATCAGCGAATGATGATTGATCAGTGAATCTATTAAATAGTCCTTTTCTGTTATTTCAAGTTATATTTGATAATATTACAATTTGCCAACTCATACCACTAACATCTTTCAGCCTTTTGCAACACTGGACAATAAAATTTAGAAATAACTAATCTTAGGATAAAAAGTTCTTTATAAAAACAAAAAGCCAACTTATCGAAGTACTTTAGGAAGATAAATAAGATCCGAATATGGGATTAAGTTCTTCTTAAATGTGTTGTTTATGCCGAGCCTCTCATTATATATATTAGAGATATTATTATATTGTAATTAATTATTTAATTTATTAATTATATTTATATTTAATATTATTATTAATATTATTATTGAAATTTTATATTTTATTTCTTCAATTATTTATAGAATTAATTATCTTATTTTAATTAATGAGTACTAAATTAATCATAATTTATTCTATTATTATTATTATATAATTATTTATAATATATAATATTTATATAATTATTATAAATTTATAATATATATATATATATATATAATATTAATTTATTTAATTAATATTATATATTAATAATATTAATTCATATTATAAATATATATATTAATTTTTAATATATATTATTATTTATATTTAAATTATTATTATATTATATAATATATTATATTATATCTATATTAATTAAATTACTATATTAATTTAATATATAATTATTTATATAATTAACTTTATTATTATTTCTATTTAATATTTAATTAATTAATTTATAATTTACAATTTATACTATTTTTAATTTAATTTATTTAAATTTAATTTATATTATTTATATAGATAATATATATATATACTTTAATTAATATTATTATAAATTATTAATTATTTATAATAATTATTTAATATTAATTATATAATTAAATTATTATAATTTATAAGTTTTATTCAATAATCTTCACGTATCAATTATTAGCCCACTTTTTATAAAGGAGGGATAAATTCTTTTAAAAAGTGTTTACATAAATTATTAAATTCCTGAATGAACTATACTCTATTATGTTAAAACAAGTATATTTGAAGTGAAGTGTGATAAAGTACTTATTTGATAGAGTCTTTGTGCACTGCTTATGAGTGTGAGAAAAAGAATGTGGGCAATATGATTATTAAAAAGTAAATTGATTCTTGCATTAATAACCCTTAATTAGGTAAGGTAGCCAATTTGAGTTATCTTAACAACTCATATAGTTAAATTCTGGAGTCTTTGTTAAAAATGAATTATAAAATTTTATTATTTTCCACATCACCATCTCTACTACGAAGTGTTAAGTTTTAAAATTGTGTTCATTTTTCGCTTTGAAATGGAATTGAAAATAATTTTTTTATGATCGGCTAAACAATAATAAATATATAGGTGAGTTCTCAATTCACCATAACTTTTAAAGAATAATTTGCCCAAAAATAATTCTTAACTAAATATAAAGAATCATTTTATATTTATCTTTGCACATTATTATAAAATTTTTTTTTTCTTATAATCTGTTGTCCCAGAATATATTCCAGGCCTACATTTGTCTCAAAAGCCATATGCCAAATCACATACAGAAATCTTAAAAAAGAAAATAATGTGCACCAGTGTTTTGCAAAAAAAATTTTTTCTGAGCGCTAAAATTGATATCCGTGTTTTCTTTACAATCCTCTATTATTTAGAAAACAGGGATCGATTTGGTAAAACGTCTTTTGTAAATAATATATATTAAAATAAAAAACACAAATTACCTATACCTATTACCGCAAAATGCGAAAAGATGGTGGGGATAATAAAAGAGAGTTTAAGAAAAATGAAAGGAAAAATTATCTAGAAGTAGCGCATGGGAAATCTTCCACAGAACAGATTGTTGAATTGGAAAAGTAAAAGTTTTACCATCCAAAAGAGTAGAGTCTTGAGAGTTTCACAGTACTCTACAGAGAAATTCATTAATGCGACAGCATAAATGGGCACCTCTAAATATATAAAAAACAGAAAGGAAATAACAGAATGAAAGCAGGTGAATTATTACCAACATTAATCAAAATTGCCCTGGAATAGAAAGATGATACCACTAAAAGTGAAGAGCCTTAGTAGTATGTCAGTATTACCCACAATAATTCATTAATATATATTATATAGCGACATAACAGCGCTACTCTAGTATACTTATATATAAATATATACGTTTGTGAAATGTAACAGATTTGAGGCTGGATAAATGCGAGAGATAAAACTACTACTAGCGAGCACTGTCGTTGTAATACCTATTAAAATAGTGTAGAAAAAGATATGAAGCGCCAATTGTACGCATTGCACATATATTAATATATATATTATAAATAATAATATATATTTAAATATATATAATATTATTATATAATATATTATATAATATATTATATAATATATTAATATATATTATAATATTATTAATATTATATATATATTAAATATATATATAATAATATATATATATCATATTGAGGAGGTATTATATATATTATATTAATATAATATTTATATAATTAATATAATATATATATATTAATATATATATATATTATATATTATATATATATATATAATATATTATATTATATATTATAATTAATATATATAATATATATATATATTATATATATATATTAATATTAATAATAATAATATTATAAATATATATTATATATAATATAATATATATATATATATATATATATTATATAAATATAATATAATAATATAATATATATAATATTATATAATAATATATATATATATTAAATATATATATATATATATGATATATATAATATACTATATATAATAATTATATAATTAATATATATAATAATTAATATATATTAAAAATATATATATTATTATTAAATATTTATTATTATTATATAAATATATTTATTAAATATTAATATTATATCTGTAATATAATTTATTTGAAAAAATTACGTTAACCTAACTATATTAATGATCGGGCCAATCATTCTACACTAAATGTAATTATCAACTTCCCTTCACCAATATATGAGATTATAGCACAAATCTTTCCACCATTATATAAGTAATAAAGACAATAAAAGTCACCACTGACTGCTTTTCGAAATCTAACTTTATAAGTAAGGGGACAAAATTTAAACTTGTTTATATATAAAAGTGTTATATATAATTAATTGCAAACTATCTTCATTGAGAAATAAATCAAAAGAGTTTATATCAGTATTAACTTTTAATTAAATAATTAAAATTAACTTTTTTATGAGTTCCCTGTTGCAATTTAAAAAAGAAACATTATAATTTCCGTTACACCTAATAATACATAGTTACAAAATCACCATTCTTTATATTAATAATATTTCATAGAGACGAAAAGCAATATTTCGATGATAATCCATTTATTTAAAAAAAATCTATCTTAGTTGTAGTGTGACAGTAAATATTTTTTTTCTCTTATATCACAATTATTTCTTTATTCAAATTTCTTTATAAATAATGCAACATCACATTGATATCGTTGAATTAAAAGCTTTTCTGTTATTAATAATTTGAAATTACTTTTGCTATAACCAAACTTTCAGCTTTCAAACGGACAATAATTTAGAAAAACAATCTTATATAAATTTATAAAACAAAAGCCACTTTCGGGCCACGAGTTGTAAGGAAAGAAAAAGTGAAAGCACGAGTTATAGTGCGCAACGAACAAAAATTGCTCTATAGCGGATTATGATATGTCATTTCATACTCAGATCGGCAGTAGGATAAGATAACTATATATATATATATATAATGCTATTATATTATATATATAATATAATATTACCATTCACCGGAGAGAGGAGAGTACTTATGAGTCCATTAATAATATATATATAATATATATATATATATACTAATAATATAAATATATATATAATATAAGTCAAAATCTCACGGGCATAGCCCTTTTAAAGGAGGGAAAAATTCATTAAAAATTGTTACACATACCCCAGAGGCGAGGAATCCATTGGAGACAAGTACACTTGGTTGGAAGTAGATGATAAGTAACTTCGTGGAGAATAATGAGCTTGTGCAACTGCTTGGAAATAGATGTTAGAGTGTAAGCCTAATGATTGCTCTCTGAAGTCATGTCTTATATTATCGAGAGCCCTTAATAGGAGTAGGAGGTAGGCCTATTCTTTATATTCACCAAAGTAAAATTACTAGAGGTCTTTAGTTAAAATGAATTATTAATTTTATTTTTCCATCCATCTAGAGTAAAGTCTACAGTAAATTTAAATGGTTTTCGCTTTGAAAATGGAATTGAACTAATTATTTTA